>RYFJ01003570.1:0-68795 GCA_003991445.1 Oryza meyeriana var. granulata | reverse complement strand
ACCGATTGCTGGATGTCGACCATGCTGACCTGCCTTGACATGACAAGGCTACATCGACCCCTTCAAGCTTCCGATTCAAGCTTTGCTCATGCAGCTCCAAGCAAAGAAACTTGGCAGGCTGGTCAGGTACATATCCATCCATACATAAGGGACTGGATCAGTCGATGACGCGGGAACATGTTTGCTTTCCTTGAACTTATGGCTGGAAGGTTTGTTTTTTGTGGCGGCACCCTCGGTCCAACGATCAACCATGCAATGTTTGGCAGAGTGCCTAGTTTGATCAGAAACAGATCCCCTTGGGCACTTCCTCCTTGGCCACCTATCAGCTGCTTCACCAAGTAGCAACCAAGTTATCGCTGGCCACCCCGTCGGCCATATCGGGGGTCCTTGGTGGTTTGTGCAAGATTCTGGTCTCAATGTCTACACCTCCAAGGCTTCCTGGGACTTCCCTTCTCACCAATCCTTTCCAACCGATTACACAGAAGACCCCAGGATCCCACTTACCGCCGATGTGTTTTCCATGGGCGAAGCTGCATCGCTCTTTCTGGCGGCAAGATAACCCCCGTTGGACTCAGTCAGTGGTTCAGGGGTTTTATTATGGTTTCACCAGGAGGCCACTCTCTGGTTGCATATAATGACGCATCATCATTCGAGATGCCTTCCAACTTCGACCCTCTTAATGCTTTGGATAATGATGAGTCCAAGGCCATATTCCTATCGGCATCACCCTCGTCTGCTGCCAACTGGCTTTCTCTGGCCAAATCACACCCCATCATATGAGTTTTACACCATCATCGTCGGTTCCCGTCAGTTGGCCTTGGTCAGCTTCCGATCGGCCTATTCTTCATGACGAAACTTCAGGCCCGGGCAAACGTCAGCAACGCCCTAGAGTATGATGGATGCGGACTTTAACGAACCCCTTCTTCTAGGCGCGCCACACCGAGGTGTAAGTCTGCACTGCCAATACAAGCTTTTCGTCCGATGGTGGTCCCAGAATGGAAGAAACATCTATTCAGCTTAGCCACCTGCTACTGTTCCACCTTGACGTCGACTATATCGAATCCGATGAAGAGGTAACACCCGCAAACCTTAATCATTATCTCCGGTCATCTCTCATTTTTAATTTGCAGGCTGCCAACGTCGAGCCCCCAACGACAAGCAACAGTGGTCGGACCGATTCTGTATAGAACCTCGCATCGGCCACTCCAAACTTATGGGCGCGATGCTCCTCTCCATCGGCCCTCCTCAAGGCGGCCTCGGCCGATAGGACAAAATGGAAGAACCCTAGCGCATCGCCCCTCCCTGAAGAAGCAGAAAAACCGGTGCCGATGTCATTGCCACGACGCCATCTTCTCCCAGACAACATCGGCTCCCTCATCCCCTCAGGTATGCGCCAAGTCTTGACATTATTACCCGCTTTCTCATTCATCTTTCAGCTAGTTTCCTTTCAGCTCGAGTCATCGGCTCTAGAACCTCACATTCCTCTGACATCCCCCCAAGCACTGAGCCGATGGCTTGCTCCAGCTGCCCCACTCTCAAGCACCAAGTCCTCCAGCCGTCGATGAGACTGTTCCTATTCCCATCGGCTGACATCGGCCCCCCCCGAAGAACAACCTATTCATCTCCCTGAAGCCGATGCACCCGAGCTGCCAATGTCCTTCCTCAGGTAACCTCTTTACGCCCATTTTCACTTTTAACTTTTTACTGATCCTTTTACCAATGTCAATTTTGTAGTCCTTAGCCGACTTGTTTTCTTTGACATCGGCAAGTACTTGGGAGGCAGAGAACGAAAACAGCCACAGCGCAGTAACCAAACCGTCCTTCCTAGGCCGATGTGCGCAGATTACTTAACGAGCATCATCAGTCGGCTAGAAAACCCAATTGATGACGCTAGTGGAAGACTACGGGCGCGATCCGGGCAAGACTTGCAGAAATTGAACACCACCTGCCGAAGAACTCGTCGACGCACTAACTCCCGCAGCATATCTGGAGTCTCACAGATTTAAACTCATCAAGCTTAGACAGCGCATAACCGATCGCGCTGACCAACAGAAGATTACCGAAGACATCCAAGCCGATCGGCTGTCAGCTCAAATAGAGAAGAAAAAACTTGATGACATGGCAGCTGCCCCCCAAGAGCTCCAACCCAAGCTAGATCAACTGAAGAAGAAGGAGGCCGATTTGCTGGCTGAACTTGAAAAAGTTCGCAAAGATCTTCAAGTAACAGAATCCTAGCTTATCGGCCTGCCGCAAGCCATCCAAGACCAAGAGGCTAAGGTTCCAGCAACGGTGCGTCAAGTCGTTCATCGGCGTAAGAATTTGAAGACCATCCCGGGTTCCGATGAAGACGACATCCGAGCCATCAATGAAATTGACCAAATCCGCCTGCATGCAATCGAAACAATCCAAAAATTCATGTAAATTAATGACCAATGGCTTCATGAAACATGCTGTTTGTTCTGTAATATATCTTGATTAGCTCCGTTGCCTGCCTCCTTCACCCTTGATAATATTTCTGTTTGTTTGAACTAAAGGCGATATCGATTGATATCGGCTGTCTTTAGGCAGTGCAAACACATCGGCTTTCCGAACTATCCTAGAAATCGGCTACACTTAACCGATTTAAGAGTTGATCCAAACGCTAGGATAGTATTTCTTGAGATATTTCCCGTTAAGCGCTTTAGCAAATTCCGTCCCATCAAGATCTTCTAACACATAGGCATTACCAGGCACGCAACGATTAACCCGATAGGGCCCTTCCCAAGTAGGCAACCATTTTCCAAACTTATTATCCCTGGACCCGATCGGCAAAATCAATTCCACACAAGATCTCCCTCGGCAGACGATTTATTCACCACCTTTTTGTTGTAATGCCGAGCTGCCTTAGCCTTGTTTTCCTTGATCCTTTCCAATGCCCTCAACCGATTCTGAGCCAAATCTTCAAGTTCATCTGTCATTAAGTTATAATAATCATCGGCTGTCAACTGATTCTACAAAGAAATTCTCCTAGAGCCGATGTTAGTCTCCCAAGGTAGAACTGCCTCATGTCCATATACCAACTGATACCGTGGCACCCGAGTAGATCCATGACACGCCATCCGATAGGCCCACAGTGAATCAGCTAATGTAGTATGCCATCGCCGCGGCTGTTCATCAATCTTACGCTTAATCAACTTGATCAAACTCTTATTAGAAGCTTCCGCCTGTCCATTAGCCTGAGCATAATAAGGTGATGAATTTAATAACTTGATTCCCATACTGGCAGCAAACTGTTGAAACTCATCAGACACAAAAATAGATCCCTGATCAGTAGTTATCGTCTGAGGAATCCCAAACCGATAAATTATGTGCTCCTTCACAAACTCGATCGCCTCTTTGGATGTAACTTTCTTCAGAGGAATCGCTTCCACCCACTTCGTAAAATAATCTGTCGCCGCCAATATGAACTTATGCCCTTTACTTGATGGAGGAAAATCCTGGCCGATCATGTCAATTCCTCATCCTCTGAACGGCCACGGTTTGATGATAGGATTCATAGCCGATGCTGGTGCTCGCTGTACGTTTCCAAATTTCTGACAATCTTGACACCCTTTATAGTACCTGAAGCAATCTTCCAACATTGTCGGCCAAAAATATCCTACTCTTCTCAGCAACCACTTCATCTTATGAGCCGATTGATGAGTCCCACAGACGCCCTTCATGCACCTCGCACATAACCACTTTGCTTCTTCCAAATTCAGGCACCTAAGCAGAACTCCCTCAAAAGTCCGATCAATACAGTTCCCCATCAAGCAGCACATACCTTAGTAATCTTTATACCGAATTTTCTGAAAGCGATTGCGACAGGATTTTGCAAATAATCAATTATCTCCTGTCTCCAGTCTCGGCCGCTTGTCATGTATTTATTGAACTGTCTCACTATCGGCTATTTCAACCTCAACCTGCCTATTCAGGCCGATACCCTGAAGCAATCTGTGCAAGATCATTGGCTTCTAAATTCTGCTCCCTAGGAATATGATCTATTGATACCATCTTGGAAACTCCTTTACAAATCCGTACATTCCTCATAATATGATCTCAAAACATCATACCTGCACTCATATTCTGCCAGATAACTGCTTGATCACCAATAAAGAATCGCCAACTATCTCTATGATATCGGCTCCGTGCCTCCTTTAAAAGTTGTAGCCCTTTTAATACCGCTCGTATTCCGGTTGATATTAGTCCGATAAGGTTTAATTGTAAAAGCAAACTCAAACTTGCCCCCTAAGGCGATATAATAACCAAGCCGATAACCAGATCCATGCTTGCAAACCGATCCATCAAAAACAAAGTCCATGGGATCGAGGCTCACATAATCCTTCGTGAGCCCCTCTGTGTTGTACAATGGGAAAATCGCCACTGCTTGTCCCTTGATTGCTTTAGCCGATTCATATCTCAAGTCGACTCTGTCAAAGCAAAAATCCATTTACCAACTCGCCCTTTCAAGACTGGAGCCAGACAACATATATTTGACCACATCGGCCTTGCAAACTACTGTACACTCAACCGATAGGATATAATCGCCTTAACTTCGTACATGAAAAATAGTAAACACAGGCATAAATTTCTCCACCGGCAGGGATTATGGCGGCCTTGTTTCAGCATGTCCAAAAGCCTTCTGCTCAGATAAAACACAAAGCGCTCGCGTCTTCCCTCAAACCTCCTGTATCAAACAGACCCGATGGATTTCTCATCGGCTGATCAAGTACAACCTGAACGGCACTCCTTTCTGGTGGCGGAATTAAGAATAGGTGGGGAACTCAGATAGTTTCTTTGATCTCGTCAAAATGCCTTCTGCTGTGCTGCCCCCACACAAGCTCTTGATCGCTTTCACTTCAACAAACGGAGTAAAAGAATTCAATTCTCCCTGACAATTTGATATAAACCTCCTTCACGAAATTAATCTTGCCGATCAATGACTGTGCAACTCCGTCTTATTGCTTGGTGGCTCTGTAGTCTTAATGGCTCTGATGCTTACCGCTGACGTGAACTTCAATTCCTCGCTCATGAAACCATAAAAACCCTAAAAACTGCCCAGCCCGATAACCAAAAGCGCATTTATTGGGATTCATCCTTAGTCCGTACTTCTTGCCCTTCTCCGCACTTTCACAAATCGGCTATATGGCTTTCCTCACTTTTAGACTTAAACCACACATCTATCAATGTAAATTTTCTACCAACCAAAGGCCGATGAGATCATAAAATATATAATTCATCGCTCTCTGATAAGTCGCACCGGCACTTTTCAATCCAAAAGTCATTACTACCCACTCATACAAGCCATGATAGCCTCCAGGACCACCGAAACGCAGTCTTATGTAAATATTCTTCTTCAGCCTTAAAAATCTGATTGTATCCTGCATTGCCATCCATGAAGCTGATAATCTTGTGGCCTGATGCTGCATCCACCAATAATATCCGCTATCCGGCATGGGTATTCATCCTTGGGGGTAGCTTTATTCAGATCCCAGAAATCAATACATATCCTCAATTTTCCGTTTTTCTTTCCACCGGGACGATATTAGAAACTCACTCAGCATAATCCGGCATGGCCTTATAAACTTGGCATCATACAACCTTGTGATCTCCGCTTTGATTGGCTCATATAATTTTGCCTTAAATCTCCTTGGAGCCTGTTTGAATGGCCGATATCCTAGTTTAATGGGAAGCCGATGTTCAACAATTGATCGGCTTAATCCTGGCATCTCATGGTACTTTCCAAGCGAAACAATGCGCGATAACTCCTTCAACAGTGTTAATCAATTCTTCTCGAAGTTCAGGACTTAACCTTTTGCTTATGTACGTCGGCCTTGGCTTATCTCCTGGTCCTATGTCGATCTCCCTCCAAATCATTGGCCGACGTAAATCCTTGCCCCAGTTTCCCCTCGAAATCTTCAATGGAGCCCATCAGAGTAACAATTCAGAGCCGACTTGCTGAATCAGCTGTATCCCTTGGCTGGTGACTTTGAGATAGTCTCCTTCCCATATTTTCCCGGATAGGCAATCAACACCATCGGCTTCCCAGACTGGCAAATCGGTCATTGCAATGTTGGTTGACCGATCTGCTAGGACCACTTCGACTTGATCTCCCTGCCACTGTATCAAACATTGATGCATTGTCGAAGGCACGCAACAGTTCGCGTGAATCCAATCCCTGCCGAGAAGCAAACTATATGACCCCTTTCCGTCGATGACGAAAAACGTGGTAGGTAATGTCTTATTTCCCACTGTTAACTCCACGTTTAATACGCCTTTCGCCTCTGATGAATTCCCACCGAAGTCTTTTAGCACCATATTTGTCTTGATTAGATCTTCGGCAGTTTTCCCCAATTTCCGAAATGTGGCATGAGGCATGAGATTAACTGCTGCTCCCCCATCAACCAGCATCTTTGTCATCGGCTTCCCATTCACATAGCCCTTAATATATAATATCTTTAAGTGCCGATGCTCTGACTCTTCAGGTTTATCAAATACAGCCTGATCGGGTTGCAACGTTAGCTGAGCGAAAACTTCATCATTGCCTTCTTCATCCGATGAAAGTGCTTTATACTCCCGAGGCAAAAAGAACACCATATTTGCTGGGGCCGATTGATCAGCTTCATCGTCCTTTCTCTTCACGCGCCATACTTGTTTAGTTCTCTTATGACGATGATTGGCCTCTTCCTGATCTTGTCTCTGTTCTTCCTGTTGCTCTCGGTGTCGTAGTCGCTGTGCCCTTCTCTTCTGATTCTTCGTGAATATCCCACTAGGGCACCATTGAGGATTCTGGATTTGTTTTTCATGTACTTCCTCTTCATCCTCTTCAAAGAACTCTTCATGGATCGGCCCTAATCGGCTATGAACCGATGCTTTTTTCCAAGCGACCGATCCTGTGAAAACCTCTGCTGCTAATCATGCCGATTCCCCATATTACTGCACTCGGTGCAATCTTCAACTGATGGCAATCTCATCCCTTGATCCCAGCAGAACCGGAAGAACGGGCAGTCCCAATGCGGATTATATCTTCTGGTTCATCCCTCTGCTATTCCTCATATCTTGAATATTTTTCTATCATAATCCGATGAAGTAATCCTTGATTTATACCTTTGACATCTTGGCTCCATCTTGATCCTTGATGATGATCCCGCATAGACCATGTTTACGGGAACAAGGCTGTCCATCGATCTTCATCGGCTTCTTGTCTTCGAATTTGATTCTTCCCTGCTCGACAGCCGACTGAATTTGTTGCCAAAAAACTTTGCACTCGTTAGTATGATGTGATATAGTATTTTGCCACTTGCAATATCTTTTCTTCTTTAGTTCTTCAGCTGATGGAATCACGTGGTTCGGCGGCAGTTGTATCTGCTTTTCTTGTAACAGCAAGTCAAAGATTTTATCGGCTTTACTAATATCAAAATCATACCGCTCCTCCTTGCCGATATCCTTGACCCATGGGCACTGAATACTGATTTCTTGTTCCTGGCCCACTCCGCCAATCCAACCTCAAGCATCGAATCCCTCATCGTCTGAGCTCGATGAATAAACTTGAAACTTGAGCAAACCCTTCTCTGATATTTATCCTTTTTCGCCTCTTGGAACCGGCTTTCATGAGCCGATACCTTCTGTACCAGGTGCGCCAGGGACTCGAACTCTTGTGATGAAAACCTCTCCTTAATTGGCGCCAAGAGACCTTGGAAAGCCAGATCGGCCAGATGCCCCATCGCTCAGTTTAAACTGTAACATCGGCTTTCTGACGTCCCGAAATCGCTGAACGTATTCCGGTACTGTTTCATCTGGCCGTTGCCTAACCGATGTCAAATCTGTCAGTCTCATCTCGTGAATTCCAGCAAAGAAGTATTTATGAAACTGTTTTTCTAGATCGGCCCACCCCCGAACGGAATTCGGTGGTAATGAAGAGAACCATGTAAAAGCCGATCCAGATAGTGACAAGGGGAAAAATCTAACCCTCAGAGCCTCTTCAGCCGATGCCTCTCCGCACTGTGCCAGGAATCGGCTGACATGTTCCACTGTAGATGTGTTGTCTTGCCCTGAGAACTTAGAGAAATCCGGGACCCTGTATCGGTGTGGTAATGGAACCCTATCGAACCACTCAGGATATGGATGCCGATACATAAATGTTTGTTCCTTGGGCTTGATCCCGAACTGCTCCCTTACTATTTCAGCAACCCTAGTTGATAGATCTTCTTCCCTCAGGTTGTCTTGTTGATACTGCACAGGTGGAGTTTGTTGCCGATTCTGTCTATGATACTCCCTCTGGTAAGTACCTGGATCGGCCCCGCCTCCTAGATAATTTTGCTGATATCCCCCGTAATAGGCAGACCGATGATATCCAGCAGGAATATCCTGTTGCCCCCCAGCTTGGTTCTGTGTAAACAGGTTTTCTGGTATGTCTCTGCTGACGTTGTAAGCAACTTGAGTTGGTTCAACCTTTGGTGGGAGGTAAACAGAACCTCGAGTAGGCTCTTGAACAATTGATCCATCCACCGTCTTCTTTATGAGATTATGAAGTGTGTTCACTAGAATCCCGGATTGATTGATGAGCGCGTGATGAACTGCTTCATTCACCATCTCTTGCAAGGGTTTTACCGGTGGACTCTCAGGTGGCGTACGGCTTGATTCTCCAACCAGTACTGGCTTCGGAAACTGGGATTTTTGAATCGGCCCTTGCCTTGTCATGCTGAAGGACTCTAAGCACAGCTTCTGAAAATTGGCCATAGTTTGCTCAATTTGCTGTTTTTGTTCGTCTGTTAAATCTTCCATGCTGACCAGAATTATGTTGTCTGTTTTGACTTCCTTTCCGGCCATGTTGCAAATCTGATTGTTGAAACTTCGTGTCCCACCAGGCGTGCCAAAAGCGTGTTGACGCCGAAAACCACCGGGGCCGTCCGGCACCTTGGAGACACGCGAAGGCCAGGGAGATTTGCTTCACTCTAGTGCAGGTCCTAAAATCTTGAGGTTCGTAGGCGTGCCAGTCAATTTGACCCTGCAATTGACAAGGAGAGAAAAATATTAAATTCACAGGCCAATCGGCTGGAAGCCGACCTGGACTCATCTCATCGGCCGATGGCCGATATGCACTGTAGCACTTATACATCGACTGGAAGCCGATGATGGCATGAGCAATAACGTAATAATAAACAAGTATTAAACTAGCCTATCATCGAAGGGATGCTCAAAAATCGGCTGTAAACTTGGTAAAATAAGCAAGCAGGATGCGTAAGTAAAATAAATTAAATGAACTCCAGCCGATCATGGTTTAAATTACTAGTGTCGTCACGAAGATACTGCCCGCACCCGTGCCCGGGCCCTTGCTCACATCCGCACCTAGGATCTTCGTCTGCTATCCGTACCCGTGCCCGGGTTCTTACCTGTGTTTGTGCCCGGATCCTTACCTGAGGTCGTGCCCGTACCCGGGTGCTCGCTTGTACCCACGCCCGGGTCCTTGCACACTAATCATGCCCGGGAACTTGACTGAGCTCGTGCCCGGGAACCTGCTTGTGCTCGAGCTCGGATCGGCAGAGTAAACCAATCGGCTAGCCCTTAGCCAATCTTAATAGTAATGCAGGCAAGAATGTATAACAAGGCAAGCAGTATAATCGGCTGTGTTTAAGAGATAACTTATCGGCTAAGCACTCCGATAAAAACACCGCATGAAATGCATCGGCTTATTAAGAGTAAAGTTATTATCGTCAGTCTAGTAGATCGGACCCAACCGTTGCAGCACAGACTGATGATGATAACAAGAACTTGATAGGCTGATAGATCTGATGCGATCGTGATGTAAAATATGATAACTTATCGGCTATACACCCCGATAATACGTTTGCGCACAAAGTATCAACCTAGCAGGAACGATTTATCACTGGCAGTTTAGTAGGTCGGACCCAACCGATGCAGCACAAACTTTGGATAAACCGCTCCCAGTAAGCTGATACGATCTACGCACGCGTGATGTGATATACCTAATCAATCTATGAGATCAAACTGAACTGATGCAGCCATAGATAAAATAAATATATCGTGGTAAGCCGACTACCATAAACCGACTAGAATATCGGACCTAACCGAGAAAGTCCTAGCCGATAGGTAGCCGGGTGATGAGACTTACCCTCTCGTAGGAGGTCAAACTTAACCGATGCAGCCCGGCTCGAGAAGCAAGATCCCGTCGGAAGGTGGCGATGCGCCAATTGTATTGATCGAGTGATAATTTACAGGGTCCCTGGGCGTACGTACTTATACCCCGAGTTACATGAGTCCTTATAGGACACGGTACATGATTTCCTAATTATAACAGAAAACACTAATAAGACCAACCGGACACGTGGTCAGGTTTCCTAAAGATAAGCACTTGCCTAATTAATATATATAGTAAATAACTGCCATACAGCGGTCTTCACGGCCCCTTTCTAGAATCGGTCTCTTCTGGATCAATTTCCGCCAGTTGACTGCAATTTTCCCCTTGACCGAATCTGATACAGGGCCTTACCAAATTTTGGTGTTAACAGGATACAATAGGACTCGGCATACATAACCCTGTACGATAGGGAAAGAATATAGTCCTAGTCGGGCACATTGTATTCCTAGAAGGAAATCCCTTGGTCGGAGTATGACTGGGATTCCTACTCTGTAACCCTGTTCCCCGGCATATAAGGGGAGGCAGGGCGCCCCTTGAGGGCAGGATCAGCAAGATCAGAATCATACACCCTCAAAGACAATACACCACAACTGGATGTAGGGTATTACCTCATCTCGAGGGCCTGAACCAGTATAAATCATTCGTGTTCCTTTGCAATCCATCGAGTTTCGGTCTGACGAGTAGCCCTATATATTTATTGCCGCTACAAAACATCGACACTGAGCAAGGTATCGGTCACCTTGTTCTTATCGGTTAAGTCCAGGTATTCTCGGTTGGGATCATTTTTGCCCTGATAATCCCAACCAAAGTGGCTTCTTAGCTTCAAAGGCCTGGTGCGGCGGTTCAAGAAACATCTCGCTACCTAGGGACTAGCCAACCCCGGGCTCTTCAGCACATCTATCTTCTGCACCAACTGGTATACTTGGCCCATCTCTTCATAGCATGGCACAGAAGACCAGCTGGGCGAACCACCGGTGTAGAACCAGTGAAAGGGGGCAGAGAAGGTTCGAGATTGGAACAGTAGAACCATTCTCTATGCCAGCCCTTGAGGGAGATTTTCAATGGAACATGAAGATAGATCTTTTTCATTTCATTCCTGAGTTGGAGACCGGCTCTCTCAATCACTTGGACTTTATTTTTTGATGGCTAGGGTTTGATATGGAACAAATATTAGAAGAGATTAAAATGGAGCTTCACCCCCAAAAAAGCTTTGCACAATGTGACAAAGATGGAGATTTCTAGGATAGAGTTGGGATTCAAATTTACCAACTGTAATTGATAGAAGGATAGAAGTTGGCAAAAGAAATCTGAAGAAGGAAGGGCAAGACCGCGATGAAAGAAAGAGGTGAACACGACTGTCTCACCAGATCGGGGCAGCGGCATAGATTCTCCTTCGGCGGTGTGCCAATGGATAACTTGTCGCTGTAGCATCAATTGTTTCTCCAAATACTTCAGCTTCGTCAGACCGCAGTCTGAAACCGGCCAAGCTTCCGTGGACATCTCTGGGATCTCGAACGAAGCTCTCGGCATTGCTGGGAGTGGGAAGATTTGGGAGAAATGCTATTGAAGGCTTGGGATGGATGCGGTGGAGCAGAATCACGCGAGTTTCGAGCGGGAAACGCTGGCTATGGAAAACCCTAGCGAGACACGGTGCAAAATTTCGGCGCGGAAGTTGGAAGACAAAGCGATTGGTGGATTGGAGAAGATGAGCGAATCTTTTCTCTTTCTTCCTGCTTTTATAGAGCCTGTGCTGATAAGTGGGCTTGGGCCAGCTGTGTGGAGGCCATGGGCCATGGGTACCTCATCACAAGCATATGGGCCACTCGGATAGAGGATGGTCCAAGCCCTGTAATTAGAGATATGATAGAACCCGGTAGATTTTGCCTTGTACAATAAGGAATATACAGTCCTAGTCGGGTAGGTTATATCTCTAAGAGGAAAACCCTTGGTTGTAATCTGGCTAGGATTCCTACCTTGTAACCCTGTCCCCCAGTATATAAGGGGAGGCAGAGCGCCCCCTGAGGGCATAAGTTCATCAGAACAACACACATCCTCAAAGGAATACACCACAACTGGACGTAGGGTATTACCTCACATTGAGGGCCTGAACCAGTATAAACCTTCCCGTGTTCCTTTGCAATCCACCGGGTTTTGATCTGCTGAGTAGCCCTATATTCTTATTGCTGGTGTAAAACATCGACAGTTGGCGCGCCAGGTAGGGGCTTTGGTGAGATCTACATCTACAAGCTCGATGGATCCAGCAACCAGAGTCGACGGCGGCAAATTCTCCCCTGGAGATACAATCTCATTTGGAAGCCTCGACTTTGTCTCCGACATGTTCGGCAATCTCACCCTGGCCGACGCAGACCTGTTCCAACCGGCCCAGGAGCCAGCCGACTCCATGCCAGTTGGCCCATAGGACGGTGCAGCCACCCTCGTCGATTTGCTACGGCGATTTACCACCTATCCGGATCTCAGGACAACTCTCTCCTTCGGCGTTTGACTCAGACTCGGCCTTGAGCCGGCCCGGGTTGGGCTAGGAAGGGGAGAGATCGTCAATCTCCCATGCAGACTCGACGACGCCGTGGACATCTACAATCTACATCCCACACGGTAGACCCAATCCTCTACGCTTCAGTTTGGACATGGCCCAGAGCCGTTCCAGATTAGATCTAGGGAGGTCGAAGTCGTCATCACCCCGATGAACTACTCGGACTCCGACTCCAAGTTGGACAACAGTTCAAACACCAGTTTGGACACCAGTCTGGCAAGCTTCCTTCTGCCCCGAGAAATCTTCATGGCTTAAACCCCTCCACAGGAGGTACGCCGAGTACAAGAGCAAAAAGAAGAGGAAGCATGCCGACTGTGACAACAACAGGAGGCCGAACGCGAGGCTCGCAACGATGAGCTACACAGGGCTAGGCAAACCGCTCAGCAACAAATCCTCCAAACTAGAGACGACGACCACGATGTTTTTACTACACCTCAACAGAACATCGTGGCCGCTGCAACTCTACTGGATACACTCCAGTTTGGGCTTGATCACTAGGCCACCCCGACGATAGCAAGGATAAAAGCCATGATCACTGCTGCTATATGCCAGCAGTGCCAACAGTCGGGCGATACCCTCACACTGACCAGTTGGTCGGCGTCCCCAATGGTAGTCTCATCTACCTCAATGCGACGCCGAGTGGCCGGCTCTAGTCGGCTGCACACGGAGTCACGCCAAATGTCACTCGGCAACCCCAACAACAACCGGCGGCGTCGAGGCGACCGTTGGGACAATCAGGATCTCCGAGGCCAACTATGACGTGACCTTCGGTAGGACATCAATGCTCGGCACCGCGAACGAGAGGAAGACGAGCAACGCCGACTAGAAGACGAGAACAAGCGCTTCGGCCTCCACCACAAGCGGTTTTGCCATCATAGGCGGAGCCGGAGCCCTCATGCAGATGAAGGCATACCGGCCTTCACCGAGGAGCTACGACAGGTCGACTGGCCGTCGGGTTTCAAGCCTACAGGCATTGAAAAATACGACGACAAGACCAATCCCGAGTCCTGGCTCATGGTCTACACTCTGGCAATCTGAGCAGCCGGAGGAGATCACAAAGCCATGGCTAACTATCTCCCAGTCGCTGTAGGTGACTCAGCGAGGACATGGCTAAAAGGACTTCTCAAGCAATCAATCGGTTCCTGGGGAGAATTCCGGGAACGCTTCATCACCAACTTCCAGGAAACATGCGAGAGGCCATCTTCCAAGCACGATCTGTATCAATTGCATCAAGGGAAGAACGAGTCTCTTTGTGACTTCATCAAGAGGTTCTTTGAGAAGAAGAATTCTATCTTGAAGATCAAGGACAAGGTCGTCATCGCCGCCTTTCGAAAAGGAGTCAAAGACACCTCGTTGATCGCCAAATTCACTCGGAAGCCTCCCAACTCTGTCAAGGCTCTATTCAACATGGCAAACAAGTACGCTGACTCGGCCCATGCTGTTGCTAAGGCCATCGATGATGAAAAGGCCCCCTGACAGAAGGAGTGGAAGGACACCGATGATGCAGCCCTAAATAAGGCTGGGAACCGCAAATGCAAGTTGGATGACTTCATTTTGGCAATCGGTCACAAGCGTCTTCGACTTTCAACAACTGAAGATTATCAGAACAACAAGTGACATGCTCGGGGGCTCAAAAGCTCAAACGCAAGGATGGCATCCCCACTCCCAAATACCGAATAGCTAAGTCGCTTTCTGATAAATATTTCCTCACTTGGCTTCGCCAATGCTGCAGCCGCTTACACCTAATAGGTGTACAAGCTACACTTTTTTCTATTTTTGCTCTTAAATGATTGCAAAAGTACTCGAGTAGCATAAATTCCGATCCGTGAAACTTTGTTCCATGAAAGACGAACTCAAGTCACCTAAAACGTGTGTCTGGGAAAGAACCATGAGCCAACTCCTGACACTAGGGGGCTATGACTAGTCGGGCAGAGTGCTTAAACGTAAGGGGTCAACTACTCGGGGAAATTAATATCAATAAGAGGAAGAACATGCATTTACATATATTGTAAATTACATGAATATTATTCGGGTGATTGTTTTCATCATCAGATGCTACTCATCTGATATGTTTATAATGCAGGGCCAGTTCCGGATAAGCGTGATGGAACTCAGGGCTATGAGCCTATCTCCTATGCTCGGGGGCTGGACCGATCTGCCAAGATACGCTCAGAATGCTCCATGAGGGCTATTGACCGAGTACTTGCACCAGTCGGGACGTCATCTTCTCCGGCTACGCTCCATGTGAGCTAACAACCGACCTCCGATGCTAGTCGAGGCTCGTATACCACTCTGCTGGGTGAGGTACGCCCCATGAGGGTCACCAGCCGAATCATACGCTAATGCTAGGTTCGGGTACCTTATTCGGTCACAACTCAGTTGGGTAAGGTATGCCCCATGAGGGTCGCCAGTTGAATCCTATGCTAATGCAAGGTTCGGGTACCTTATTCAGCTAATAACTGACCTCCGGCGCTAGTCGGAGCTTAGGTACCACTTGGCTAGGTGAGGTACGCCCCATGAGGGTCGCCAGCCGAATCCTACGCTAATGCTAGGTTTGGTTACCTTATTCGGTCACAACTCGGTTGGGTAAGGTATGTCCCATGAGGGTCGCTAGCTGAATCCTATGCTAATGCAAGGTTCGGGTACCTTATTCAGCTAACAACCGACCTCTAGTGCCAATAAGGGCTCGGGTACAACTTCGCTGAGTTGGGTACACCCCCCGAGGGTCGCCAGCCGAATCCTACGAGATTTGGGTACCTTATTCAGTTACAATTTTGCCAGGTTGGATACGGTATGCCCCATGAGGGTCGCCAGCCAAATCCTATGCTAATGCAAGGTTCGGGTACCTTATTTGGCTTTACCAAAGTCAGAAAAGATCTACGTCGTCAAAGCGCATCCAGAGTTCTCATGCACTACATCACACCTGAGGAGGGCAAGCAGATCCTGCGATATACCTACTCGGGAATCTGTGGCAACCATGCTGCATCCAGAACATAAGTCGGAAAGGCTTGTGGACAAGGATTCCTTTGGCTGATAGAGGTTACCAATGCTGGAGTACTCATCCTGACATGCGATGGATGCTACTTTTATAGAGGCTATGCTAGGTGGGTCGGTTTAGGCCGGCTTATTTGGTAGTGGGCCACCAAGATATGAGTTCCTACAGTAGCACGCTCAATGTGGGCCGCTCGCTAGCTGTGTTAAAAACACAGTGCTGATGCTACAAATAGGAACCGATGAGGTAAACAGATATGCTTCATGAAGGCCTAATTGCGAAACACATGTGTTCGGGTATATGTATTATCCACCAGGTATTGAGGATATATCCTTATAAGGGTCACAAGCTGGTCTTCATCAAAATTGGGGACGCAGGTATCTCTCAAGTACACCTGACCACATAATGGATTAAATTTCATAAAGTGGTACTCGGCCTACATGCTTGGCCAACAGTTGCCATGAGCAAATATCTTTCCAGCCGACATGACGCTGAGGAGTCTAACTTTCGAGTAGTGCACTACTCGGGAGAGACTATAAATATTATTTCTAGCCGATATGATGCTAAAGAGTCTAACTTCCGAGTGGGACGCCACTTGAGAAAGACTATAAACACCTTTTCCAGTTGATATGAAGCTGAAGAGTCTCATATACGAGTGGCATCCTACTCGGCAAAGACTATAAATTATTTCCGGTTGACATGATACCGAAGAGTATCATATACCAGTAGTATACTACTCAGGAAAGACTGCCAGGTTAAAGATCTTTGATTTTATGTTTAATTGCTTTCACAATTAAGCACAAAGTCAGGGGCTACACCTAATAGGTACTCCTATTGCGCGCAAACTATTCATACACTTACATGGAGCCCTTCATAGCCTCGCTGCCAGTTGACATGAAGCAGGACTCGGGAAGAAGAAACACTTGGACAAAGAGTACTCGGCGGCAATGCACTCGGGCAATCTTCATCGTGGAGGATGAGCACTCGGCATCAACTGTGACTCAACTATGAAGGTCTCAGGGGCTGCTGTGGAGACCATGGACCCTGGGTACCTCATCACAAGCATATGGGCCACTCGGATAGAGGATGGGCCTAGCCTTGTAATTAGAGATATGATAGAACCCGGCAGACCTTGCCTTGTACAATAAGGAATATATAGTCCTAGTCGGGTAGGTTATATCTGATGAGGACATCATGTCTTTAGATACACACTTGCAACCTCTTCATGATAAACAAGATGTGCAACCGATCCAAGGACCAATTACTCGCGCACGTGGCCGTCAACTTAATCGCCAGGTGAATGCGTTCCTAAGCTTACATGAGAATATTTCTATGAATGGCATGCTATTTAATTCTTGTGATTATTTTATTGTTCTTAGGAACCTGGGAGAAGACCATGGAGAATAGCTCAAGACACCACATATTGAAGTGGAGACAACAAGTGCAAGTAAACTCCTATTCCCGAGACCGATTCAGTTTTGGGCTGGGAGACAGCGTCAATTTCAAACGGCCATAACTTTTGCTCCAGAAGGAGTTACAGGGCCTACAAGTACTTGTTGGAAAGCCTATGAAGTCTACTTTCAGAAGGTTTTGATTTCATGTCAAAATTCCTCCTGAGCTGTCTGGAATCGTCAAAACAAGACATATACCTCTTCCAGTCTGAGTCTGTTTTGGGCTTTGGGCCTTGTAATTGTGTCGTGGGCTAAACCCATGAGGAGTGTGCCCCTCGCAGGGCAAACCATCATCCTAGGATGTCCTAACTCGTATATATTCCATAGCCGCCACTGTTTAAGTCGGGTTTTGCTTAGATTATTCTGTCCTTGAACAATTTCGCCGTTTATCGGTTTGTGAGACCCCAACCTTTCATAGCTTCGTTGCCAACTGACATTAAGCAGGACTCGGGAGAAGAAGCACTCAGACAAAGAGTACTCAGGAACAATGCACTCGGGAATTCTTCACCGTGGAGGATGAGCACTCGGCATCAGCTGTGACTCAACTATGAAGGTCTCAGGGGTTGCTGTGAAGGCCATGGCCCCTAGGGAACCTCATGAGAAGCTATTGGTGTGGAGGCCATGGGCCCCGGGTACCTCATCACATACATATGGGCCACTCAGACAGAGGATGGGCCGAATCATGTAATTAGAGATAAGATAGCACCTGGCAAGCTTTATCTTGTACGATAAGGAATAGCAGTCCTAGTCGAATAAGTTTCTATCTCTAAGAAGGAAATCCCTTGGCCGTATCCGGCTGGGATCCTTATCATGTACCCCTGTCCCTTAGTATATAAAGGGAGGTCGGCCACCCCATGAGTGCACGAGAAGATCATCGATCAGCACAACCCATCAGAGGAATAACACCACAACTGGACGTAGGGTATTACCTCACATCGAGGGCCTACACCAGTATAAAATCTCTTTGTGTTCCTCTGCAATCCACTGAGTTTCCCCTTGCCGGGTAGCCCTATAGTTCTATTGCCGGTGTAAAACATCGACAATTGGCGCGCCAAGTAGGGGCTCCGGCGAGTTTCGCATCCAAGATCTCGATGGATCCAACAAGAGGAGTCGACGGCGACATGTTCTCCCCCGGAGACGTAATTTCCTTCGGAAGCCTCGACTTCATCGCCGACCAGATCGGCAATCTGACCTTGGCCAAAGCAGATCCAATCCAACAGGCCGAGGAACTAGCCGACTTCGCGCTAGTTGGCCCACCAGATGCGGCGACAATCATCATCAAGCCGCAGCACCAACTCTCTGTGTCGCCGAGCCACGGGACAACTCTCTCTGCCGGCATTCGGCCCGAGTCAGGCCTAGAGTCGACTCCGGTCAGGCAAGGAAGGAGGGAGATCCTCAATTTCCCACTCGGATTCGGCAATGTCACACAACTGCATCCCGTGCGGCACTCCCGATCTCCCACGCTTCAGTTTGGACATGGCCCTGGGCCGTTTCAGATTGGATCTAGGATAATCGGGGCGATTCTTACTCCGCTCAACTACGCGGACTCTGACTCCCAGTCGGACACTAGTTCGAACACTGGTTCGGACACCAGTTTAGCGGGTCTCCTCATCCCCCGCGAAATCTTCATGGCATCAACGCCCCCACAGGAGATTCGCCGAGCGCAAGAGGAACAACAAGAGGAGGATTGCCGACTAAGACAACAGGAGGAAGCCAACCGCGAGGCTCACAATGACGGGCTACGACAGGCTGGGCGAGTCGCCCAGCAACAGATCCTCTAGACCAAAGTCGGCGACCATGACGTCTTCGTCACACCACAACAGAACGTCATGGCCGCCGCAACCCTGCTGGACACACTCTAGCTCGGGCCTGACCATCAGGCCACCCCGACTATCGCCAAGTTATCACAGCTGCCGCCTATCAGCAGCAACAGCAGTTGGGTGACACAGTTATACCGACCAACCGGTTGGGTTCTCCGACGGCAGGATCATCGGCGTCAACTCTACGCCGGGTAGCCGGCTCTAGTCGGCCACGCGAGGAGTCCTGACAAACCTCACTCGGCGGCACCAACAACAACCGACGGCGCCACCATAAATGCCCGGCGCGAAGAACACGAAGAAGATGAGCGTCGCCGAATGGAGGACGAAAATGAACGCTTCGGTCTCCACCACGAGCAGTTACGCCGCCCCAGACGGAGCCGGAGCCCTGACGAAGACGAAGGCATTCCCGCTTTCACACAGGAGCTCCAGGAGGTTGACTGGCTGTCGGGCTTCAAGCCTATGGGGATCGAGAAATATGACGGCAAAACCAACCCCGAGTCCTGGCTCACCGTATACACCCTAGCGGTTTGTGTAGCTGGAGGTGATAGTAAAGCCATGGCTAACTACCTCCCAGTCGCTCTGGCCGACTCGGCGAGAACACGGCTGTCAGGCCTCCCGAGCCGGTCGATCGGTTCCTGGGGACAACTCAGGTCGCGGTTCATCGCCAACTTCCAGGGGACCTACGAGAGGCCATCTTCAGAGCACGATCTTTATCAGCTGCACCAAAAGAAGAATGAGTCTCTACGCAAATTCATCAAGAGGTTTTCCGAGAAGCGCAACCAAATTCCAACCATCAAGGACGAGGCTGTCATCGCCGCCTTCCGCAAGGGAGTAAAGGACTCCCCGTTCATCGCGAAGTTCACTCGGAAGCCACCATCCACAATCCGGGCCCTCTTCGACATGGCTAACAAATACGCCGACTCGGCCGAAGCAGTTGCCGAGGCCCTCGACGAGAAGGAGTCCTGATAGAAAGATCAGAAGGCAAAAGCCGACAACAAGCCATCTCAAAAGAAGTCTCGCAGCCGCAAGCGGAAGTCGGACAACGAGGTGGCCAACATGGAGCGCACTCGGTCGCGGCCCCAGCGGAATAACGACTACCAAAAAGTCATGAGCGGGCCATGCCCCTTCCACCCCAAGGGCAAGCACACGGCCAAAGACTGCTACATGCTTAAGAAGTTTGCCTCCAAGCAGGCTTCATCATCTGGCACCGACAAGGACAAAGACAGGCCAGATCAGGGTTCGGCCGACGATTTCCAAGATCCTCAAGCCGAGCTCAACCATATCTTTGGAGGGCCATCTGCCTATGAGTCCAAGCGCAAACAGAAGCTATCAGCGCGCGACATCAACCACGGTCCTCTACAATGGACACCCCCCAGTACCTGTGCTGGTCAGAGATGGCCACTACCTTCAACCATGCAGATCACCCAGATTGGGTTTCACACCCGGGACGCTACCCACTCGTCCTGGACCCGGTCGTCAGAAGTATCAGGCTGAAGAAAACCCTCATCGACGGAGGCAGCGCGCTCAACATCTTATTCGCCAAGACTTTGGATGAGATGAAGATTCCTTGTTCAGAATTACGGCCAAGCACTATGCCCTTCCACGGGATAATTCCCGGCTTGTCATCAACTCCACTCGGGCAGATCACATTGCCAGTAACCTTCGGCACGCGGGATAACTTCTGCATAGAAAACGTCTGCTTCGAGGTCACCGACTTCAAGACCGTGTACCACACGATACTCGAACGACCGGCACTCGCTAAATTTTTGGCGATACCGCACTATACATATATGGTGCTCAAGATGCCTGGGCCAGCAGGAGTCCTCTCCCTCCGCAGCGATGTCAAGCAAGCCTTCACCTGCGACAAGGAGAGTTGCGAATTGGCTCAATCACAAGAAGCGGCAGTCGGGCGCAACAGCATCCGGCAAGCCGCCACAACTGAAGTCGAGTAAGATCCAGTTCTGGCAAAAAAGGCGGCGAAGTCAGGAATTTCAGCGGACTCAGACATGAAAAAGATCCCCCTAGACCCTTCCGACCCCTCCAAGACTGCTCTAGTCGGGACCGGACTCGACCCCAAATAGGAAGACGCGCTCGTCACCTTCCTCCAAGCCAACAAGGATATATTTGCGTGGAAACCGTCCGACATGCCGAGCGTACCAAGTGAGGTGATCGAGCACGCCCTCAATGTGAAGACAGATGCCAAGCCAGTCAAGCAACGGCTGCGGCGCTTCGCTCAAGACCGCAAGGATGCTATTCAGGAGGAGATCACCAAGCTCCTCGCAGCTGGGTTCATCAAGGAGGTCTATCACCCGGATTGGTTGGCAAACCTAGTTCTTGTCCAAAGAAAAAGGGTAAATGGCGCATGTGCGTCAACTACACCGATCTTAACAAGGCATGCCCCAAGGACCCATTTGGTCTTCCCAGGATAGATCAGGTGGTAGATTCCACGGCTGGGTGCGACCTACTCAGCTTTCTCGACTGCTACTCGGGATACCATCAAATCAACCTGAGGAAGGAAGACTGCTTAAAGACATCTTTCATCACGCCGTTTGGAGCATACTGCTACATCACAATGCCGTTCGGTCTAAAAAATGCTGGTGCAACCTATCAACAGGCAATTCAGCGGTGTCTGTACACTCAGATCAGGCGCAACGTGGAAGCCTACATCGATGACATGGTGATCAAGACCAAGTCCAAAGAAGACCTCATCGCTGACCTAGAAGAAACCTTCCAAAATCTTCGACGATTCAAGATGAAGTTGAACCCGGAAAAATGCTCCTTCGGAGTGCCATCCGGCAAGTTACTCAGCTTCATATCGTGGCATCAAGGCAAACCCGGAGAAAGTCAACGCCATAATGAACATGGCTCCCCCGGCTAACTAGAAGGACGTCCAAAAGCTGACAGGCCGCATGGCGGCACTCAGCCGATTTATTTCCCGACTGGACGAACCAGGTATACCCTTCTTTAAGCTACTCAAAAAGGCAGACAATTTCCAATGGACTCTGGACGCCCAACAAGCCTTCAAAGACTTCAAACAATTTCTCACATCACCTCCCGTGTTGGCGTCACCTATGCCCCAAGAACCGCTAATGCTGTATCTGGCGGCAACCACTCAAGTAGTCAGCACGGTGCTGGTAGTTGAGCGATCCGAATAGGGTCACATCCAGAAAATACAACGGCAAGTTTACTTTGTCAGCGAGGTGCTTGCCGACTCGAAGACGAGATATCCGTAGGTCCAGAAGCTGTTATATGGCCTACTCATCACAGTCCGGAAGCTAGCGCACTGCTTTCAAGCACATCAAGTCACGGTGGTGTTGACGCCAAAAATCGCCGGGATCTGGTTTGGTGTCAGGTTGACACGCGAAGGCCTGGAAGATCTGCTTAGCTCCAGTGCAGGTCCTAAAGTCTTGAGGTTCGTAGGCGTGCCAGTCAATTTGACCCTGTAATTGACAAGGAGGAAAATGTTAGATCAATGAGCCAATCGGCTGGAAGCCGATCTAGACTCGTTTCATCAGCCGATGGCCGATGCGCACTGTAGCACTTATACATCGGCTTAAGGCCGATGACGGCAAGAGCAATAACGTAATAATAAACAAATATCGTGCTAGCCGATCATCGAAGGGATACTCAAAAACTGGCTATGAGCTTGATAAAATAAGCAAGTATAATACATAAATAAATCAAATAAATCCTAGCCGATCATAGGATACTACTCGTATATGGGACTCTTCAGCATCATATCAGCTGGAAAGAGGGGTTTATAGTCTTTCCCGAGTGGCGTCCCACCTAGAAGTTAGACTCCTCCACGTCATGTCAGCGGGAACGAGAAATTTATAGTCTCTCCCAAGTAGTGCACTACTCGAAAGTTAGACTCCTCCGCATCATGTCAGCGGGAATAATGTTGCTCATGGCAACTGATGGCCACGCATGTAGGCTGAGTACCACTTTATGAAAATAAATCCACGGCGTGGTCAGGTGTACTCGAGAAACATACTTGCATCCCCAATTTTAATGAAGACCAGCTTGTGATCCATGTAAGGATATATCCTCGAGACCTGGTGGATAAAACAGATACCCAAACATATATGTTTAGCAATAAGGCTCTCATGAAGCATATCTATTTACCTCATCGGCTCCTGTTGGTAGCACCAGCACTATAATTTCAACTCACCCTGCGGGCGGCCCACATGGAGCATGCTACTGTAGGAACTCATATCTTGGTGGCTGCTACCCAATAAGCCGGCCTGAGCCGACCTACCCAGCATAGCTCTATAGAAGTATCATCCATCGCATGTCAGGATGAGTTTTTTGGTGTCGATAACCACAATCAGCCAGAGAAATCCTTATTTGCAAGCCTTTCCGACTTACATTCTGGATGCAACCTGGTTGTCACATAAGCCTAAGTAGGTATATTGCAGGATCTGCTTGCCCTCCTCAGATGTGACGCGGTGCATGAGAACCCTAGATGCGCTTTGACGGTGTAAGTCTTCTCTGACTTGGGTAAAGCCGAACAAGGTACCCGAACCTTGCATTAGCAGAGGGTTCGGCTGGCAACCCTCATGGGGCGTACCCTATCCAACAGAGTTATGGCCAAATAAGGTACCCGACCCTTGCATTAGCATAGGATTCGGCTGGCAACCCTCATGGGGCATACCCGATCTGACAGAGTTGGGACCGAATAAGGTACCCGAACCTAGCGTTAGCATAGGATTCGGCTGGCGACCCTCATGGGGCGTACCTCACCCAGTCGAGTAGTATACGACCCCCAACTAGCGCCGAAGGTCGGTCATCAGCTCACATGGAGCGTAGCCGGGGAAGATGTTGTCCCGACTGGTGCAAGTAGTCGGTCAGTAGCCCTCGTGGAGCATCCCGAGTGTATTTTGGCAGACATGTCCAGCCCCTGAGCGTAGGAGATAGGCTTGCAGCCCTGAGTTCCTGTCATGCATATCCGGAGCTGGCCTTGCACTATAAAAATACCGGATGAGTAGCATCTGATGATGAAAACAATCACCCAAATGAAGTGTATTTTACAATATATGTAAATACGAGCTCTTCCTCTTATTGATATTAATTTCCTCGAGTAGTTGACCCCTTACGTTTAAGCACTCTGCCCGACTAGTCATAACCCCCTAGCGTCGGGAGTTGGCTCATGGCTCTTTCCCAGACACGTGTTTTGGGTGACCTGAGTTTGTCTTTCATGGAGCAAAGTTTCACAGATCAGGAGTTATGCTACCTCGAGTACTTTTGCAATCATTTAAGAGCAAAAACAGAAAAAAGTGCAGCTTGTACACCTAATAGGTGTAAGCGGCTACGGCATTGCTAAAGCCGAGTGAAGAAATATTTATCAGGAAGCGACTTAGCTGTTCGGTATTTCGGAGTGGGGATGCCATCCTTGCGTTTGAGCTTGTGAGCCCCCAAGCATGTCACTTGTTGTTCTGATAGTCTTCAGTTGTAGGAGGTCGAAGACGGTTGTGACCGACTGCCACAATGAAGCCGCCTGACTTGCGTTTGCGATTCCTAGCTTTAGTCGGGACCGCGTCGTCGGTGCCCTCCTGCTTCTTCTGTCAGGATGTCTTCTTGTCATCGAGGGAGTCAGCAATAGTGTCGGCCGAGTCGGCGTACTTGTTCGCCACATCGAATAAAGCCTTGACAGAATTGGGAGGCTTCTGTGTGAATTTAGCAATGAACGAGGAGGTGTCTTTGACTCCTTTTCGAAAGGCGGTGATGACGATCTCGTCCTTTATCTCCGGGATTGAGTTCTTCTTCTCAGAAAACCTCTCAATGAAGTCACGAAGAGACTCGTTCTTCCTTTGATGCAACTGATATAAGTCGTACTCGGAAGATGGCCTCTCGTATGTTCCCTAGAAGTTGGCGATGAAGCGTTCCCGGAGTTCTCCCCAGGAGCCGATGGATTGCTTGGGAAGTCCTGTTAGCCATGTCCTTGCTGAGTCGGCTAAAGTGACTGGGAGGTAGTTAGCCATGACTTTGTGATTTCCTCCAGCTGCTCGGATCGCTAGAGTGTAGACCGTGAGCCAAGACTCAGGATTGGTCTTGCCATCGTATTTGTCGATGCCTGTAGGCTTGAAACCCGACGGCTAGTCGACCTGTTGTAGCTCCTGGGTGAAGGCCGGTATGCCTTCGTCTTCATGAGGGCTCTGACTCCGAATATGGCGGCGAAACCGCTCGTGGTGGAGGCCAAAACGCTTGTTCTTGTCTTCCAGTTGGCGTTGCTCATCTTCTTCTCGTTCACGGCGCCGAGCGATGATGTCTTGCCGAAGGTCGTGCCGTAGTCGGTCTTGGAGGTCCTGATCGTCCCGACGGTTGCTTTGACATCGCCAATTGTCATTGGGGTTGCCGAGTGATGCCTGACGTGCCTCCGTATGCGGCTGACTGGAGCCAGCCGCTCGGCATCGCTTTGAGGTAGATGAGACTGCCGCTGGGGATGTCGACCGGTTGGTCGGTATGAGGGTATCACCCGACTGTTGGTGCTGCTGACATGCAGCAGCGGTAAGCATGGCTTTTATCCTTGCGATCGTCGGGGTGGCCTGGTGATCAGGCCCGAACTGGAGTGTATCCAGTAGAGTCGCAGCGGCCACGATGTTCTGTTGAGGAGTAATGAAGACAGTCGTAGACTCGGGTTTGGAGGATTTGTTGCTGTACAGTCCGCCCAACCCTGCGTAGAGCGTCGTGCCGGCGTCTTGCTTCTTCCTCTTGTTGCTCTCACAGTCGGCGTGTTTCCTCCTCTTGCTGCTCGCGTAGTCGGCGTGATTCCTGAGTAGGAGTAGAGCCTTTGGATGCCATGAAGATTTCTCGTGCCGGGGAGAAGCTTGCTGAACTGCTGTCCGGCTTAGAATCGGAATCCGACTGAGAGTCGTAGTTCAACTGAGAGTCGTAGTCAGAATAGTTGATGGGGGTGATTATAACTCCGACCTCCCTAGATCCGATCACGAGCAGCTCTAGGCCATATCTGAGTCGAACTCCAGAGGATCGGGTTTGCCGCGTCAGATGTTGTCTGAAGATATCCGTGGCGTTGCCGAGTCTGTACGGGAGATTGACGATCTCTTCCCTTCTTAGCTTGATCTTGGCCGGCTCAAGGCCGAGTCTGAGTCAAACACCGAAGGAAAGAGTTGTCCTGAAACCTGGACAAGATGAAGATTGCCACAGCAAGTCGATGAGGGTTGCTGCAGCGTCGTGTGGACCGACTGCCACGGAGTCGGCCGGTTCCCTGGCAGATCGAATCGAGTCCGAGTCGGCCAAGGTGAGATTGCCGATCTGGTCGGCGACGAAGTCGAGGCTTCCGAATGCAATTGTATCTCGGGGGGAGAGTTTGCCGCCGTCGACTCCGGTTGCTGGATCCATCGAGCTTGTAGATGTAGATCAGTGGATGTTTTACACCGGCAATAAATATATGGGTCTAGTCGGTGGATGGAAACTCAGTGGATTACAAAGGAACACAAGGAGATTTTATACTAGTTCAGGCCCTCGATGTGAGGTAATACCCTACGTCCAGTTGTGGTGTTTTTCCTTTGAGGATTTGCGGTGGTGATTCTGGTGAACCAACTCAACCTGCCCTCAGGGGGCGCCCTGCCTCCCCTTATATACTGGGGGACAGGGTTACAAGGTAGGAGTCCCAACCGGATTACGGCCAAGGGATCTCCTCTTAGAGATATAACGCACCCAACTAGGACTGTGTTTTCCTTATCGTACAAGGCAAAGTCTGCTAGGGATTACTATATCTCTAATTACAAGGCCAGGCCCATCCTCTATCCGAGTGGCCCATATGCTTGTCATGAGGTACCCGGGGCCCATGGCACCCACATGAGTAGTAATTCAAGGCTTGGCGGCACTGCATCTATATTTACACATGTTTTCCACAAAAGTTTATATATACCAACTACATGATATATTACTCTTACAGACGCAGGTCTCGGGTGATTATCTCAGCAGTCGGCCTCGCTCGGGCTATCAGCTCCAGCGCCTCCTCGGGCGTCGTCTCCTTGGCAAACCCCTCCCCGATGGCTTCAATGTCTGCCCTCGGGTAGATTGATTTTGTCATCGCCAGGGTTTGGGCCATGCCGGCAATGACATGCTCATCCGAGTACTTCTTCAAGGCACTCGGTGCATCCTCAAGACGCGCCTCTACTTGGGAGATCCTGCTGCAACTGGTTCCCACAGGGCTGGGATCTATGAGGTCAGGGAGCCCTTTCACGGACCCGACGAGGGCTTCCTGTGACTCCCTAATGACTCTTATCTCCTCTGTGTAAAACCGATATTGGGCCTGGACATTGACTCTCATGTCTGTCCGGGTCCACCAGCAAGTAAACTTGTCAGGCTCGGTTGCAGATGGAATGACTAACGGATTGGTTAAGATCACGGTCAGGTTGGGGACTTACTTTTGTAGTCGGCCTCCCACATGGCTACGATTTTCTCCAGTTCGGGTTTTTCTTCACCGAGCTTGATGGTGGCCTCTTTTAACTCGGCCTTTTCCTGTTCGAGCTCGGCGTTGGCCTCTGTCAGGTCGGCCTTGACCTTCTCAAGCTCGGCCTTGGCTTCTTCGGCCTCCTTCAACTGGGCTTCCCCCTCTGTTCGGGTCTTTAACTCGACTTCGAGGGCTGCACGATAGATTAGTCATGGACTCAACCTTGCAGCCAAGACGCAACTGGGTAGTCGGGAACAACGCAGCTGGAGAAATACATCAAGAGTTCAGTCGGGAAGACACATTGGGGGACTTGTTAACGCCAAAATTTGGTACGGATCTTTATTGGTACGCCAAAAGGAAAAATCATGGTTAACTGATGGGAATTAAATCCAGAAGAAGCCGAATTCAGGAAGGAATCGTGAAGACCACAGCATGGTGGTTAATATTTTATCTGTACATTAGGAAGGGATTATAATTTTTAGGGAACCTGATCTCGTATCTGATCAGGGATTGTTAATTTTCCTTTTATAGCTAGGAAACTCCTGTTTCGTATCTGATCAGGACTGTATCAACTCGGGGTATAAATATGTATGCCCGAGGACCATGTAAACAATCAATCAGATCAATACAAACTTTGGCACATCACCACCCTATTCAACTGGTTCTTGCTTCTCAAGCCGGGCTGCATCGGTTAAGTTCGACCTCTTGCGAGAGGGTAAGTCTCGTTACCCCGACTACCGTATTGACTAGGACTTCCTCGATTAGGTCTGATATTCTAGTCGGCCTGCGGTAGTCGGCTTACCACGATATATTTGTTCTGTCTATGGCTGCATCAGTTAGGTTTGATCTCATAGGCCGAGTAGATATATCACATCACGCGTGTGTAGATTTTATCGGCTTACTGGGTGTAATTTATCGTCAGTTTGTGCTGCATCGGTTAGGTCCGACCTACTAAACTGCCTGCGATAAGTTATTCCTGCTAGGTTGATAGATTTTATGCAAGCGTTTTATTGGGATGTATAGCCGATAAGTTATCATATTTTACATCACGATTGCATTAGATCTATCGGCCCATCGAGGTTCTGTTATCATCGTCAATCTGCGCTGCAACGGTTAGGTCCGATCTATTAGACTGATGATAATAATTCTATCCTTAATGAGCCGATGGATGTTTATGCGATGTTCTATCGGAGTGCTTAGCCGATAGGTTATCTTTTGTTTATCAAGGCCGATTACATTGTTTAACACGTTTTTGGCACGCTACACCGTTATCGGCTTTCCGGCCGATACACATCATATCAGTAATCGGCTAGTTAATTTATTTATCTTATCCATCTATGCCATCATCGGCTCTCAGTCGATGTATAAGTGCTTTGTCCATATCGGCCATCGGCGGATGGAGCAAGTCCAATTCGGCTTCCAGCCGATTGGCTCAACGATCTAATAGTTTCTATCTCCTTGTCAATTGCAGGGTCAAATTGACTGGCACACCTACGAACCTCAAGATTTAGGTCCTGCACTGGAGTTAAGTAAATCTCCCAGGCCTTCGCGTGTCTCTAGGCGCCGAGCCATATCATCGGCTCGTTCCCGACGCTGCCGGTGATTTTTGGCGTCAACACGTTTTTGGCATGCCCGGGGGGACCCGGAATTTCAACATGGCCGGAAAAGAGATCAAAACAGACAATGTAATTCCGGTTAGCATGGAGGATTTAACAGACGAGCAGAAACAGCTAGTCGAGCAAAATATGGCCAATTTTTAGAAACTCTGCTTGGAATCTTTCGGCATGACGCAACAAGGGCCGATTCAAAAATCTCAGTTTCCAAAACCAGTTTTGGTTGGAGAATCGAGCCATACACCACTTGAGAGTCCACCAGTAAAACCCTTATAGGAGATGGTGAATGAAGCAGAACATCACGCGCTCATCAATCAATTCGGGATCCTGGTGAACACGCTCCATAACCTCATCAAGAAGGCAGTGGATGGATCGATTGCTCAAGAGCCTACTCGAGGTCCTGTATATCTCCCGCCAAAGATGAAGCCAAATCAAGTTACTTATGGCACCACAAAAGATGTACTGGAAAACTTGTTTTCACACAACCAGGTTGGGGGGCAACAAGATATTCCTGCTAGATACCATCGGGCTGCTTATTATGGAGGATATCAGCAAAATTACCTAGGAGGTATTGCCGATTCGGGTAATTATCAGAGAGAATATCCCAGGCAGAATCGGCTACCAACTCCACCCATACAGTATCAGCAGGAAGTCCCAAGGGAAGAAGACTTATCGGCAAGGGTTGCGGAAATAGTGAGGGAACAGTTTGGGATAAAGCCAAAGGAGCAAACATTCATGTATCGACATCCATATCCCGAGTGGTTTGATAGAGTGCCATTACCACACTGATACAGAGTCCTAGATTTCTCCAAGTTCTCAGGGTAGGACAGCATATCTACAGTAGAGCATATTAGCCGATTCTTGGCACAGTGTGGAGAAGCATCGGCTAAGGAGGCTCTGAGAGTTAGGTTTTTCCCCCTTGTCATTATCTGGATCATGCACATGGTTCTCCTCATTACCGCCGAATTCAGTTCGGGGATGGGCTGATCTAGAAAAACAGTTTCACAAATACTTCTTTGCTGGAATCCATGAGATGAGACTGACAGATTTAACATCGGTTAGGCAAAGACCAGACGAAATAGTGCCGGAATATCTCTAGAGGTTTCGGGATGTTAGAAACCGATGTTACGGCTTGAATCTGAGCGACGGACATCTAGCCGACTTGGCTTTTCAGGGTCTCTTAGCACCAATTAAAGAGAGATTTTCATCACAGGAGTTCGAGTCCCTGGCACACCTGGTTCAGAAGGTATCGACTAATGAAAGCCGATTTCAAGAGGCGAAAAAGGATAAACATCAAAGAAGGGTTGCTCAGGTATAGGTTTATTCATCGGACTCAGATGATGACGAACCCGATGCTGAAGTCGTCGGATTGGCGGAGTGGGCTAGAAACAAGAAATCAGTATCATACCCGTGGGTCGAGTATATCGGCAAGGAGGAACGGTATGATTTTGACATTAATAAAGCCAATAAAATCTTCGATCTACTGTTACAAGAAAAATAGATACAGCTTCCGCCAAATCATATAATTCTGTCAGCCGAAAAACTAAAAAAGAAAAGTTATTGCAAGTGGCACAACACGATATCGTACCACACCAATGAGTGCAATGTTTTTCAGCAACAAATTCAATCGGCTGTTGAACAGGGGAGGATCAAATTTGAAGACAAAAAGCCGATAAAAATAGATGGACATCTGTTCCATGTGAATATGGTTTATGCAGGATCATCAAGGGATCAGGCCGATGGAGGAAGGCGTTGGGGTAAGAGGACAAGAATTACTTCATCGGACCTGATAGAAAAATATTCAAGCCATGAAGAACGGTGGATTGAGCCAGACAGTGAAAGATATAATCCGCATTGGGATTGTCCTTTTTCAGGTTCTGCTGGGATCAGGGTATGAGATTGCCGACAATTCAAGATTGCCCCAAGTGCAGTAGTATGGGATATCAGCATGATCAGCAGAAAAGGTTTTCGCAGGATCGGCTGCCTAGGAAAAGAGCATCGGTACATAGCCGATTAGGGCCGATCCACAAAGAATTCTTTGAAGAAAATGATGAAGAGGAAGTACATGAAAAACAAATCCAAAATCCTTAGTGGTGTCCTAGTGGAATATTTATAAAAAATCAGAAAAGAAGGGCACAACGGTTACGGCACCGGGAGCAACAGGAAGAACAACGGCGGGACTACAAGGAAGCCAATCATCGTCACAAGAGGACTAAGCAGGTATGGCGCGTGAAGAAAAATGATGATGAGGTTGGTCCATCGGCTCCAGTAGACATGGTTTTCTTTCTGCCTAGGGAATACAAAGTGTTTTCATCCGATGAAGAGGGCGATGAGGAGATGTTTGCTTAGTTGATGCTGCGACCCGATCAGGCTATATTTGATAAGCCTGAAGAATCTAGTCATCGGCATTTGAAGCCATTATATATTAAGGGCTTTGTGAATGGGATGCCGATGACGAAGATGCTAGTCGATGGGGGAGCGGCTGTCAATTTAATGCCGTATGCCACGTATCAGAAGTTCGGGAAAACTGCCAAAGATTTGATAAAGACAAATATGGTGTTGAAGGATTTCAGCGGGAACCATCGGAGACGAAAGGCGTGTTGAACGTGGAACTGACAGTAGGAAATAAGACATTGCCTACCACGTTTTTTGTCATTGATGGAAAAGGATCATATAGTTTACTCCTCGGCAGGGATTGGATTCACGCAAATTGTTGCGTGCCTTCGACGATGCATCAGAGTCTAATACAATGGCAGGGAGATCAAGTCGAGGTAATCCCAGCGGATCAATCGACCAACATTGCGATGACTGATTTGCCGATCTGGGAAGCCGATGGAATCGATTGTTTGTTTGGAAAAGTATGGGAAGAGGATTATCTTAAGATCACCAGTCGGGAGATACAGCCGATCCAGCAAGTCGGCTCGGAACTATTACTCTGATGGGCACTATTGAAGACTTCGAAGGGAAATTGGGACAAGGATTTACGTCGGCCGATGATTTGGAGGAAATTGATATAGGACCAGGAGATAGGCCGAGGCCAATGTACATAAGTAAAAAATTATGTCCTGAACTCCGAGAAGAATTAATAAAATTGTTGAAAGAGTTTCAGGATTGTTTCGCTTGGGAATATCATGAAATGCTAGGGTTAAGCCGATCCATTGTTGAACATCGGCTTCCTATTAAACCAGGATATCGGCCGTTTAAACAGGCTCCAAGGAGATTTAAGGCAGAGTTATATGAGCCAATCAAAGTAGAAATTACAAGGTTATATGATGCAAAGTTTATAAGGCCGTGCCGATATGTTGAGTGGGTTTCTAATATCGTCCCGGTGGAAAAGAAGAATGGAAAATTGAGGATATGTATCGATTTCCGGGATTTGAATAAGGCTACCCCCAAGGATGAATACCCAATGCCGATAGCAGATTTGTTGGTAGATGCAGCATCGGGCCACAAGATTATTAGCTTCATGGATGGCAATGCAGGATACAATCAGATTTTTATGGCTGAGGAAGATATACATAAGACTGCATTTCGATGTCTTGGAGCTATCAGCTTATATGAGTGGGTGGTAATGACATTTGGATTGAAGAGTGCCGGTGCGACATATCAGAGGGCGATGAATTATATATTTCATGATCTAATCGGCTTGTTAGTGGAAATTTACATTGACGATGTGGTGGTTAAATCCAAGAGTGATGGGAGCCATATAGCCGATTTGCGAAAAGTGTTGGAAAGGGCAAAGAAATACGGATTAAGGATGAATCCCAATAAATGCGCTTTTAGTGTATCGGCTGGGCAGTTTTTGGGTTTTATGGTTCATGAGCGAGGAATTGAAGTTAGTCAACGGAGCATCAGAGCCATCAAGACTACAGAACCACCAAGCAATAAGACAGAGCTACAGTCGTTGATCGGCAAGATTAACTTTGTAAGGAGATTCATTTCAAATTTGTCAAGAAGGATTGAGTCTTTTACTCCGTTATTGAAGTTGAAAGCCGATCAAGAGTTTGTGTGGGGGGCAGATTAGCAGAGGGCATTCGATGGAATTAAGAATTATTTGAGTTCCCCGCCTGTTCTAATTTTGCCGCAGAAAGGAGTGCCATTCAAGTTATACTTATCGGCCGATGAGAAATCCATTGGGTCTGTTTTAATTCAAGAGTTTGAAGGCAAGGAGCGAGTCGTGTTCTATTTAAGCAGAAGGCTTTTGGATGCTGAAACTAGATATCCTGCAGTAGAGAAATTATGCCTTTGTTTATATTTCTCATGCACGAAGTTGAGGCATTATATCCTAACGGCTGAGTGCACGGTGGTTTGCAAGGCCGATGTGGTAAAATACATGTTATCGGCTCCAGTTTTAAAAGGGCGAGTTGGTAAATGGATCTTTGCCTTGACCAAGTTTGACTTGAGATATGAATCGGCTAAAGCGATCAAGGGACAAGCAGTGGCCGATTTCATTGTGCAACACAGAGGGGTTCATGAAAATTATGTAGAGCCGATCCCGTGGACATTGTTTTTTGATGGATCGGTTTGCAAGCATGGATCTGGTATCGGCTTAGTCATTGTATCGCCTCGGGGGGCAAGTTTTGAGTTTGCTTTTACAATTAAACCTTATCGGACTAATAATCAAGCGAAATACAAGGCGGTATTAAAAGGACTTCAGCTCTTAAAGAAAATCGGGGCCAATGTTGTAGAAATTGTTGGGGATTCCTTATTGGTGATTAAGCAACTATCTGGGGAGTATGAATGCAGGGATGATATTTTGAGGTCATATCATGAAGAATGCAGAGATTTATTGAAGGATTTCAGGATGGTATCGTTGGATCATATCCCTAGAGAACAGAATTTAGAAGCCAATGATCCTGCGCAAATTGCTTCAAGTTATCGGCTGAGTAAACAGGTTGAAGTTGAAATAGCTGATAATGATATTCAGGATAAAGCCGATGATTGGAGACAGGAAATAATTGGTTATCTGCAAAATCCGTCGCAATAGGTTTCTTGGAAACTTCAGTATAAAGCTACTAAATATGTGCTGCTTGATGGAGAATTATATTATCGGACTTTTGAAGGAGTTCTGCTGAGGTTCCTGAATTTGGAAGAAGCCAAAGTGGTTATGTGCGAAGTGCATGAGGGCGTTTGTGGAACTCATCAGTCGGCTCATAAGATGAAGTGGGTATTGAGAAGAGTAGGATACTTTTGGCCGACAATGCTGGAAGATTGCTTCAGGTACTATAAAGGATGTCAAGATTGCCAGAAGTTTGGAAATATACAGCGGGCACCAGCATCGGCTATGAATCCTATTATTAAACTGTGGCCGTTCAGAGGATGGGGAATTGATATGATCAGCTTGGTTTATTCTCCATCAAGTAAAGGACATAAGTTCATATTGGCAGCAACAGATTATTTCACAAAGTGGGTGGAAGCAATTCCATTGAAGAAAGTCACGTCCAAGGAGGCGATTGAGTTTGTAAAAGAGCATATAATTTATCGGTTTGGAATTCCTCAGACGATAACTACCGATCAGTGATCAATTTTTGTGTCCGATGAGTTTCAACAATTTGCTGCCAGTATGGGAATTAAGTTATTAAATTCATCACCTTATTATGCTCAAGCCAATGGACAGGCAGAAGCTTCAAATAAGAGTCTAATCAAATTAATCAAGCAGAAGATTGATGAACAGCTGCGACGATGGCATACTACATTATCCGATTCATTGTGGGCCTATCGGATGACATGTCATGGATCTACTCGAGTGCCACCATATCAGTTGGTATATGGGCATGAAGCAGTTTTGCCTTGGGAGACTAACATTGGCTCTAGGAGAATTTTTTTACAGAATCAATTGACAGCCAATGATTATTATAACTTGATGACAGATGAACTCGAGGATTTGGCTCAGAATCGGTTAAGGGCGCTGGAGAGGATCAAGGAAAATAAGGCTAAGGCGGCTAGGCATTATAACAAAAAGGTGATGAATAAGTCGTTTGCTGAAGAAGATCTTGTATGGAAATTGATTTTGCCGATCGGGTCCAGAGATAGTAAGTTTGGAAAATGGTCTCCTAATTGGGAAGGGCCCTATCGGATTAATTGTTGTGTGCCTGGCAATGCTTACATATTAGAAGATCTTGGGAGGACGGAGTTTGCTAAAGCGCTTAATGGGAAACATCTCAAGAAGTACTATCCGAGCGTTTGGGTCAACTCCTGAATCGGCTGGATGCGGCCGATTTCTAAAATAGTTCAAAAAGCCGATGTTTTTGCATCGCCTAAAGATAGTCAGTATCCATTGATATCGCCTTTAGATCAAATAAATAAAATACTATCAAGCAAAGATGGAATAAGATAAGTAAGCAACAGAGCCGACCAGGTTATATTACAACAAAAGATGATCAGCATGTTCTGGAGCAACATCGACGGCGTCAATGTTAAAGTTTTACAAGAATTTTTGAATTGTTTCAACAGCACGCAGGCGAATCTGGTCGATTTCATTTATGGCGCGGATGTCGTCTTCATTGGAGCTTGGAATGGTCTTTATGTTCTTGCGCCGATGAATGACTTGGCGCACTGCTACTGCAACTCTGGCCTCTTGATCTTGTATGGCTTGAGGTAGGCCGATGAGCTGGGATTCTGTTGTTGCGATATCCTTGCGGATTGTTTCGAGTTCTGCCAGCAGATCGGCTTCCCTTCTCTTCAGCTGATCCAATTTGGGTTGGAGTTCTTCAGGGGCAGCTACCATATCATCAAGCTTCTTCTTTTCCGTTTGAGCTGATAGTCAATCGGTTTGGATGTCTTGGATCATCTTCTGTTGGTTGGCACGATCGGCTACACGTTGCTTGAGCTTGACAAGTTGGAATTTGTGGGATTCCAGGTATGCTGCAAGGGTCAGTGCGTCGATGAGCTCTTCGGGCAGGTGTTGCTCAATCTCTACAAATCTTGCCCGGATCGGCCCGCAATCCTCCACCAATGCGTCGATAGGGTTTTCCAGCAGACGACTGATGTTTAGCAGGTATTCACGCACGTCGGCTGGAAAGGATGGCTTGGTTGTTGCACTGGTGGATGTTTCTTCATCTGCCTCTAAGTACTTGCCGATGTCGAAGGAGAACAAATCGGCTAAGGACTGCAGGTTGACATCGATAAAGGAGTCAGTAATTGGTTAAAATAAAGTATGGTTGTGAAGAAATTACCTGAGGCAGGGAAGGGGCAGCTTGAGGAGTGACATCGGCATTGGATGGTTGAGTAGGTTGTTCTTCAAGATGGCCGATGTCTGGTGCTGAAGCAGGAGCAATCCCAGTATCGGCTTCAGGGCTAGATGGCGGAATTGGAATGGCTGCAGAGGTCATCGGCTCGATGCTTGCAGGGATGTCGGCAGAAGATTGAGGTTCAGGGGCCGATGATTCGAGCTGGCAATAAGATCGAGTGTGAAGATGGGAAACAGATGATAATGTCAAGACTTGGCACATACCTGCGGGGATGAAGGAGCCGATGTTGTTTGAGTAGCAGGCGGCGCCATGATAACGGCATCGACACTGATTTTCTGTCTCTTGTGAGGGCGAGATGCCAGCTTGTTGTGGATTGGTCCTGTCGACCGTGGCGCCCAGAGAAGAGCCGATGGAGGGGGAGCATCATGCCCTAGGTGTGGGTTGGCCGATGGTGGTTGGTATATAATCGGCCGGCCACTGGTGCTTGTTGTCGGTGGCTCCACGTCAACACCTGCAAGATAGAATTGCAAGAGATGATTGGAGAAAAATTAAAGGGTGATGGAATGTTACCTCGTCATTGGATTCGACATAGTTGGAGTTGAGGCGAGAGCAGTAGTGAATGGCCGATGAGTTGAAAAGGTGTTTCCTCCATTCTGACCACCATTGGGAAAAGAGCTTGGTGTTGACAGTGCATACCTCCACATCGGCGGCGGTGCCCAGAGATAGGGAATCTGTTAGTGTCCGCAGCCGATCATACTCCAGAGTGCTATTTACATTTCCCCGGGCCTGGAGTTTGTCGATGAAGAACAAGCCGATGGGAAAGTTGACCGAGGCCGAGCTGGCGGGAGCTAACTGTTGGGTGATAGAATTCATACGATGGCTGTGATCGGCCTTGAGAGAAGCCGATCGGTAGAAGACGGGGAGTGATGGCCGATAGGAAGATGGTCTTCGATTCATCATCGGCCAGGACGTCAAGTGGATTGAAGTTGGAGGGCATCTCAAATGATGATGCATCATCATATGCGAACCATAGCGTGGCATCCTTGGTAAAGCCATAATAAAGGCCTTTGATCCATTGGCCAAGTCTGACGGGGGTCATTTTACCTCCAGGAAGAGCCGATGCAGCTTCGCCCATTGAGATGCATCGGCGATAGGTGGGTGCTTGTTCCTCTGTGTGATCGGCTGGAAAAGATTGATTGAGGAAGGAGGTACCAGGAATTGCCTTGGATGTGTACACGTTGAGCCATAGCTGCACAAACCACCAAGGACCTCTGATATGGCCAACTGGCTGGCCGGCCGATAACTTGACTGCCACTTGATGCAGGAGTTGATAAGTGGCGCCAAGAAGATATTGGCCCAAGGGAACTTGTTTCCGGTCAGCCAAACGTTCTGCCAGATATTGCATATTGGTTGTGGGACCAAGGGTTGCACCGTCGAAGACGAACCGTTCTAACCACAGATTCAAGAAGGTGACGTGTTCCCGATCATCGACTGGTCCAGTCCCTTTGTTATGGATTGATATGTACTTGGACCAACCGCCGATGTTCTTTGCTTGAAGCCGATGAGTAGGCTTGAATTGGAGATTGAAGGGATTGATGTAACTCGTTGTGTTGAGGCAAGTAAGCATGGTTACATCTATCAAAGTTGGGGTCATCGGCCCATGTCCAAATAAGTAGGCGTTGAGGGCGTCTGACCAGAAGTACGAGGCCGATGCAAGCAGAGGTTCATTCCTCTCTATCTCAGCCAGCGAGAGATTGATGCAGTGGCCGATGTCTGCTTCATCCCAAAGAGTTCTCTTGGCAGCCGATACTCTGTTATACCAGTTCCTCCAACCGGGAAGTTTGCTCGGCCATGATCTAAAACTATTGTTCCAATCGCTGACTAACATGGCGAGTTTTTAAAGGGGATACGTTGAGTTTCGGCGTTGATGAAATCTGTAGGATCTTCACTGCCCATGGGACCATGGTAGAAGAAGTTCGGGTAATCGGCGGCCAGAATCAAAATCTGGTCTCTAAGGTGCTACAATGTACCAAAACACGAGAAACGGAAAGAGATTACGACGGAATCAAAATCTGGTCTCTAAGTGCTACAGTAAACAAGAACACGAGGAACAGGAGCAGAGTCAATCTGGGTTGCGAGATAGAGAAGATGATTAGACAAGGAGATTACCTCTGGGACGACGTTCGCGGAAGCCATTGCGGAAGAAGAAGATGAGCGAAGATCGGAGGTTGAAGAAGAAGACCGCAGCGGTTCGCCTGGATCGCCGGAGTTCGTCGAGGCCTTGGAGGAAGTGGAAAGGACTCTGGTGATGTGAAAGCGTAAAGAAAAGGGGCTAGGAAGGTGAAGCGGCTTATAGAGGTATGATGACCGGGCGGGAATCGAGGCTGTTGGTACTGTTTCAAACATTTAAGGAAAAATGGGCTACCTTGGGCCGCCTCGGTGTGAAAGGAATCTGAAGCCCAAACAGAGGAATTTCGAAGTTCGATAACAAACTCCGAAATTGGGGGCATGTGTTAACGCCAAAATTTGGTATGGATCTTTATTGCATTCGGTTAAGGAAAAATCATGGTTAACTGACGGGAATTAAATCCAGAAGAAGCCGAATTCAGGAAGGAATCGTGAAGACCACAGCATGGCGGTTAATATTTTATCTGTAAATTAGGCAGGGATTATAATTTTTAGGGAACCTAATCTTGTATCTGATCAGGGCTTGTTAATTTTCCTTTTATAGCTAGGAAACTTCTGTTTCGTATCTGATCAAGACTGTATCAACTCGGGGTATAAATACGTATGCCCGGCGACCATGTAAACAATCAATCAGATCAATACAAACTTCGGCGCATCGCCACCCTATTCAATGGGTTCTTGCTTCTCGAGCCGGGCTGCATCGGTTAAGTTCGACCTCCTGCGAGACGGTAAGTCTCGTTACCCCGACTACCGTATCGACTAGGACTTCCTCGGTTAGGTCCGATATTCTAGTCGGCCTGCGGTAGTCGACTTACCACGATATATATGTTCTGTCTACGGCTGCATCAGTTAGGTTTGATCTCATAGGCTGAGTAGATATATCACATCACGCGTGTGTAGATTTTATCGGCTTACTGGGTGTAATTTATCGTCAGTTTGTGCTGCATCGGTTAGGTCCGACCTACTAAACTACCTGCGATAAGTTATTCCTGCTAGGTTGATAGATTTTATGCAAGCGTTTTATCGGGATGTATAGCCGATAAGTTATCATATTTTACATCACGATTGCATTAGATCTATCGGCCCATCGAGGTTCTGTTATCATCGTCAATCTGTGCTGCAACGGTTAGGTCCAATCTATTAGACTGATGATAATAATTCTATCCTTAATGAGCCGATGGATGTTCGATGTTCTATCAGAGTACTTAGCCGATGGGTTATCTTTTGTTAATCAAGGCCGATTATATTGTTTAACACGTTTTTGGCACACTACACCGTTATCGGCTTTCCTGCCGATACACATCATATCAGTAATCAGCTAGTTAATTTATTTATATTGTTATTGGTTCCTTAGCCACATGGTATATTTATCTTATCCATCTATGCCATCGTCGGCTCTCAGTCGATGTATAAGTGCTTTGTCTATATCGGCCATCGGTGGATGCAGCAAGTCCAATTCGGCTTCCAGCCGATTGGCTCAACGATCTAATAGTTTCTATCTCCTTGTCAATTGCAGGGTCAAATTGACTGGCACACCTACAAACCTCAAGATTTAGGACCTGCACTGGAGTTAAGCAAATCTCCCAGGCCTTCGCGTGTCTCTAGGCGCCGAACCATATCATCGGCTCGTTCCCGACGCTGCCGGTGATTTTCGGCGTCAACAGGACTTACCTCTGATCTTCGCGGCTTGGGCCCAATTTTCATCCCTGAGCTGGGTGGCGGCATCCTTCAGCCAAGCTTCCCTCCCCGCGTGGCGCTCCTCCATCTCGGCCTTCAACGCCCAGAGGTGCTCTAATTCCGCGAGGTGGGGGGCCATTTCGCTCAGGATCTTGGTCATCTCCTCATTGTGATCGACAAGTTTCTGCTCAGGGAAAGAATAAGTCAAGAGTGGAGTCAGACGTCAAAACAAGAAGACCACCATGACTCTGCCACAAGAATTATACCCCAACTCCCTGGGACCCGGTGATGGCGGCGCGAAGCAAGCTTTCATGTTCCCTTCTTGCCGCAGCCTCATCAAGCTTGAAACTCTTCACGGTTCCGTCAGCCGCCGTCTAGGTGAACGTCCGAGGGAGCCTATGCGGAGGAGCTTCAATTCGAGGAAGGTTCAGGATCTCCGGTGGCAGCGACGACGACAACAACGACCATTACGGAGACGGGGTCCCAGCCCCCACATCGGCGTCCTCTGCGACCTTAGGGGTCGACTCGGGGGCTCCAACAACGGCCTCGGCAACGGGCATCGGCTCAGGGGCTGGGGCAGCAACCTCAGCAATTGCTCCTTGGTCGGGCGGCACCAGCGACCCCGCAGTCGGGACCACCTCAGTCTTCGTGACTAGGCTGGCCACTAGCTCAGCGGGTATGTTCACGGGCGCCGACTCTGTTGGGGCGGGCTCTTCAAGAGGAGCGGTCGGAGTGGTCTCCTTGAGATCGATATCGGCACGCTTCCTGCATGGTGAAACAAATATCAAAATACCACTGCAACAGACAAGAATCTCAGAAGATCCGGAGCAGCATACCTCTTGGAGAACTTCAGTCTCCCGCCGGGCGATCCGAGTCCCTGTGGAGCGCTGCACCCGGTTGTTGGCCTGGTCGGCGAAGCAGTCGGCGGCGGCGTGGCAACTAGAGGTGACCCCGTCAGTGGCGTGGCCGACTCAGGCACCCGTGTGCTTGGCGGTGCCTGCTCGGACCGTGTACTCGGCGGTGCTTTTGCCGAGCTCGGCAATGTTGAGCTCGGCCGTACCGGTCCCAACCTGGGACTCGATCGCCTAGGTGCTGCAGCGGCGGTGTCCTTTATCTTCAGACCTCCTACCACGACACGCGGCATCAAGGCCCCCTCTCCCTGATAAAGAACAGGTTTTTTCCGACTCTCTTGGAGTCAGGTTGGGCAGCAGGAGGGCTCCTCAGCCTTTTCTTCGATTTGACGGCCGACAACAGGCGAGAGTCCTCATCGAACTCCACGCATTCCTACAAAAGATTCAATAACATCTATCACATAATGCTGGGCAATCACAGATACAGACCCACTGGCATTTGTAACAGATGAGGGATGAAGATTACCTTGGGGCGGCGCCTAAGGAAGCTATAAGCAACAATCCGGCGTTTATCGTCCTCGGTCTCGGTCACCCCTTCGAAGAAGTAACCAAACAGGGTCTCGGTTACCTTGAACTTATCAGCTGACTTGTGGCTTACTTGGTCAGGATCAAGTTTGCCTTGGAAATCCCAGCCAAACGCACTCCTCAGCTTCAGCGGCTGGATGCGCCGAGTCAGGAAACGCCGTGCCACCTAAGGCCTGGTCAGGCCAGATTCTTTAAGCTTATCCAATTTCTCCAACAATTGATGTACTTGGCCCATCTCCTCAAAGGTTGGATCTGCTGACCAATTTGGTAAAACTACTAGTGGCAAACCGGTGAATGGACGCAAGGAGGGAGCCAGATCTACGCAATAGAACCACTCCTTGTGCTAGCCTTTCAGGGAAGATTTCAAGGGGAGATCAAGATATGTTTTCTTCCTATCACTCCTCAACTGGAGACCAGCCCCCCCCCCCCCAAATCACATTGACATTATTCTTAGAGGGCTGGGGTTTGATGTGGAACAGATGCCTGAAGAAATTAAAATGGGGTTCCACACCCAAAAAACACTCGCAAAGAGTAACAAATATGGAGATTTGAAGAATCGAGTTGGGATTCAAATTCACCAACTCCAACCCATAGAAGTCAAGGATGCGGCAGAAGAAATCAGAAGAGAGAAGGCACAAACCCCGATCGAAAAAAGAGGCAAAAACTATTGTTTCACCAGATTGGGGATTTGGGACCGACTCACCCTTAGCCGGCCGCCAACGGATCACCTCCTGACTGGGCAACTTCAGTTCACTCTCCAGCAGCCTCAGTTTCACCGAGTCGCAATTCGAAGTCGGCTAGGCATTCCCCGGCGCACCCGCAAGATCCGAAGCTTTCGGCATGGTTGGGAGCAAAAAGATTTAGGGGAAACGCGAATTGGGGGCTTGGAACAGACGAAGCGGACTGGAATCGCCCGAGTTCGAGTAGGGAAAAGCAGCAGTAGCTAACCTAGCCGAGCAAAAGGCGAAATTTGGGCGCGGAGACGGAAGACGATGTAGGCATCCTGGAAGTGCATTATGGAGAGTAACTAGTATGACAACGCGAAATATCTAGATGGATGGGGTCTCAAATAAAAACCAATTAGGTACAGTAACCATCCATCCTCATCGTAGCCTTGCCATAATATTTACCCGTTCATAATACAAATCCAAAATGCCGAGAAGTGTACAAAAGAGATAATCATAAGGATAGCTTGCCAGTCCTCCCCGTCATACGCCTGTCAAACCACTCGATGGTGGCGACCAAACACGATACGTACCCCAGAGGACTCGAACCACAATAGCTATCCCCCAACCATCTCAATTCTACACAACTCATACTCATGTTCAGCTAGTCCCCAGGAAAGCGACTAGCCTCACACTTTCATCGTAAGCAATTGATAAACATTACAAGTACTCTAAATATGGATAAAAGTGCAGCAGGGTTATATACATTACATAGAGGGTTTACACACCCTAATTCATCACAGAGTAGCATAAAAGATAGCAGCGGAATATCAACATAAAGGATAAGACCAGTGGTGCCATGCCCAACCACAGGGCAACCGACTGGGGATAGAGCATAACTTCAACTACACATTATCCTCGCCACCCTCGGCGGGATAATAGTAGACCACATCAATGTCGTCGTTGTCCTCACCTGAAAGATGCAGCGTGAGTACACAAGTACTCAGCTAGACTTATACAATAATAATAGTTCAAAGGAGTAATGCTAGTCTCTACATCAAGGAGTATGGCTATGTCAATCTAATTTTGCATAAAGCTGATTTTATTGAGCAAGTACTACATTTAAAACATAAGCATTTGCAAAATATAGCAATCTAAAAATTTAGGACAGCAAGCTTATAGTTCTGAAATGTAAGTAAAAATGAGCACAAACCATGCTCTAATCATCCTCCATGGGCCACCGTTTGCCCAAACCATTATGCTACACAAGCATATCATCTTTTATGACTAAACCAAGTCATATTTAATCATCAAAGATTTTTATATAAACCCATCCATCCATGACTATCCTAAGTCATGATATAACCACATAATCCCATAACCATATATCCCAAGTTGGATGCTAACATGAGTAACTAACACATCAAGCGGTCGTCCTGTAACCGTGGACACGGCTATTCGAATAGTTCTTACTCTGATCAGAGGTGTACATCTTTACCCACACGATGTGATAGAAGCCAAACGGCTACACTCTAGTTTGATTCGTACCGGCCAAGTACCCACACTCTACACATTGAGTGCGGACTAGAGGTCACAACAAAACCTTTTACACGCTTAGCCCCAACCACCTAAACCACGTCTGGGCCCCCCGACAACTTAGCCCCACACACAGGGTGACTAAGGCGGGCTCACCGTCGTGGGAGGCACCTCCGGCCATAGCTAGGTGCGCTCGAGGTCCTCCAACGGAAATCCCTCCTCACGACTGACGGACGGGCGTAGATGGCCACAGCCTCCTGTGCTACTGAGTTAAGCCATCCCATTCCCGGCGTGTGGAAGTACGTAGGGTGCTTGAATAGATGGCAACATGTTCGGTCCTTAACGACCCAGACGGAGCTAAGTGCATCGGGGAAACACCATCCCTTCATCGCCCTATCATCCGTCCAAGTCAACATATTTTCATTTATTATTCAGAGGTTATTCTTGTCAGATTTTAACCCTTCTATGCGTATTAAACTAGTTTTGAACCGATAGCTCCATCTATCGGATTTCTCTAAGTCTAGAAATAAGCATGGCTAAGCATTCGGTAAAGTAAAAGTATTTCAAAGTCCTTAACCAGGGGTGACAAGGTATAAACATGGCATCAATAATCAAGGAATGGAAATGCATACAATTGGGTAATATTAACTCTACCCATCTTCCCCAATTTAAACAGACCAAAACATGCATATAGATATTGCCTTTGCAAACAAATCAATTTATCGAAAATATAGGTTCAATATGCTTAGATGCTTGCATAGTTGCTTTCATAGATGCTTGCCTTGCTGCAGCGATGGGTCACTCTCAAGTTCTGGGTTAGTCTCCACGTACTTCGTATCCTTAGAATCTATCGATAAGAAGCAATATGCAAATAAGAAGCAATTAAACATATCTATGCAAATGATCAATTAATTATGAGATAATTACAGAAGGTAGGGCATGTCCTAATAAGATTTTAGGAAAAAGAACCAAGTCATTTGCATCTCTGGATTGGGAGATACAAAAAGAACATGGTAGAAGGGCCGAAAATGGCAGTTTCGTAATTATTTATATTGTAACCTAAGTCATTATATTTAACTGACATTTTCCATTAAGATTTTAGGAAGGCAAGTATTTTTATATAAAAAGGCATAACCTACTGGTTCAACAAAATTTGGTTCACTGAAATTTGATTTAAAATGATTTAGTTGTGAATTTTAAAATTTTATCAAAAAGAAAGGTTAGAAATTGCTTAGGCCTATTTTGGGAGGTAGTTTTGTCAAATACCAAGTATCCACAGTAATTTCACCATTTTCTGAGTTTAACAAAAGTGGTTTCACATTTTTAGCAATTGGGATGAATTTTCTAGAAATTTATAAACTTATAGGTTAATAAAAGGCATATAAAGGATATTTCCATTTTTAGAGAAAAATACTACACAGAAGTTCTTACCTTTTATTTTACCAAATTAAAGAGCACAATTTTATGAATCCACAGAAATTTGGTTTACCTCAAAAGGAGTTATAATGGATTTTATAGAATTATTCCAAGTTTCTAAGTATAAAATAAGTTTCTTTTGCTTCATTTTATTTTATGGATATTTCCTGTACAGAAGTGGTTATATTTTATTGGACAGCATTAAAGTTCACAAAATTACAGAACTAACAAAATTGGTTTCACTCAAAAAGGAGTTAAAATGAATTACTTATGAATATCTGAAGTTTACCCATTTTTCAGTTACAAAATAAATCAAACATTTGCTTTTCTTGGATTTTTCTTCTTCTCCCTTTCTCTCTTACAGGTGGGGCCAGTGTGCCATAGAGGCAGAACAGAGTAGAGCGAACGAGACAATGGAACGGACTGTCCGGTCTAGGAGAGGATGGTCCGGCGTGGCGAAACAGAGGAGGTTTAGTCGGCGAGCTTCTCCGCGGTGGCGGCGGTGATGGCGGCGTCGGCTGCAGTCAGGGCCAAAAGAGAAAAGACAGAGGAGTTCATGGTGAAGCTGTAGGTGGTCTTCTCATCACCGGCGGTGGCCGGAAAAGTGCTAATGGCAAGTAAAGGTGGCGATGCTGTTCGGGTCGACGATGCAAAAGAGGCTACGGTCGGTTGCTGGGCAAACCAATGCATGCAGAAGATAATAGTGGACTCCTGTTGACGCCAAAAATCGTCGGGATCTGGTTTGGCGTCGCGTCGACACGCGAAGGCCTGGGAGATTTGCTTCACTCCAGTGCAGGTCCTAAAGTCTTGAGGTTCGTAGGCGTGCCAGTCAATTTGACCCTGTAATTGACAAGGAGGAAAATGTTAGATCAATGAGCCAATCGGCTGGAAGCCGATCTAGACTCGTTTCATCAGCCGATGGCCGATGCGCACTGTAGCACTTATACATCGGCTTAAGGCCGATGACGGCAAGAGCAATAACGTAATAATAAACAAATATCGTGCTAGCCGATCATCGAAGGGATACCCAAAAACCGGCTATGAACTTGATAAAATAAGCAAGTATAATGCATAAATAAATCAAATAAATCCTAGCTGATCATAGTCTAGTGTTACTGGTGTTGCCATGAAGATATGCATGTGCCCGCGCCCTTGCTTATATCGGCTCCCGGGATCTTCGTCCGCTGTCCGGGCCCATACACTGGTCCTTACCCAAGCTCGTGCCCGGGCCCTCACCTGGGGTCGTGCCCGGGAACCTGCTTGTACTTGTACTTGGATCGGCAGAGTAAACCCATCGGCTAGCCCTTAGCCGATTGTAACAATAATACAGGCAAGAACATATAATAAAGTATGCAATAACGTAAATGATAAATAATTGATAAGCTAGCCGACTACTGAATAGAGCGAGTATAGGATAAGACAATGAGTAAATGTAGTCGGCTTTAACAGATAACTTATCGGCTAAGCACTCCGATAACACCATCGCGCAACACCATCGGCTCATCAAGAGTAAAGCTATTATCGTCAGTCTAGTAGATCGGACCCAACCGTTGCAGCACAGACCGACAATGATGACAATGCCTCAATGGGCCGATAGATATAATGCGATCGTGATGAAGATAACTTACCGGCTATGCACTCCGATAAGACGCCTGCGCACAAAGCATCGGCCTAGCAGGACCGACTTATCACTAGCAGTTCAGTAGGTCAGACCTAACCGATGCAGCACGAACTGATGATAAATCGCTCCCAGTAAGTCGATACAGTCTAGGCACGCGTGATGTGATATACCTAATCAATCTATGAGATCAAACTGAACTGATGCAGCCATAGATAAAGTAAATATATCGTGGTAAGCCGACTACCATAAACCGACTAGAATATCGGACGTAACCGAGGAAGTCCTAGCCGATTGGTAGCCGGGGTGACGAGACTTACCCTCTCGCAGGTGTTCGGACCTAACCGATGCAGCCCGGCTCGAGAAGCAGGATCCCGTCGAAAGGGTAGCGATGCGCCGAATTTTGTATTGATCTGTGGTTGATGATTTACAAGGCACCCGGGCATACGTATATATACCCCGAGTTGACATAGTCCTGATAGGACACGATACATGATTTCCTATCTATAATAGAAAACGCTAACTAATCCTGACCGGAAACGAGGTCAGGTTTCCTAAAGATAAACACCTGCCTAAATAATAGGTACAGTAAATAATTGCCAAGTAACGGTCTTCACGGCTCCTTCCCGATTCCGGTCTCTTCCTCGTCAGTTGACTGCAATCTCTCCTTTGACCGAATCTGATACAGGGCCTTACCAAATTTTGGCGTTAACACATGCCCCCCAATTTCGGAGTTCTTCTATAGGACTTCGAAATTCTTTTACTTTGGGCCTTTAGATCTCTCCCAAACCGAGGCGGCCCAAGATAGCCCACTTGCCATAAATGTTTGAAACAGTGCCAACGGTCTCGATTCCCGCTCGGTTGTCATACCTCTATAAAAATGCTTCGTCTTCTTGCCTTTTTTATGCTTTCACATCACCAGAGCACCACCGCTTCATCTTCCACATCCTCACCAAGCATCTAGCGAATCCAGACGATTCATTGCAACCTTTTGCTCCGGCCGTCGATCCCTGCAACTTCTCCTACTCCCGCGATGGCATCGGCATCTGCAGTTCTTGAGGTAATCTTCTCACCCGATTAATTTCCCCCAATCTGCAATCTATACGAACCCGATCTGCTCCATTTTTCATCTGTTCTTCGTGATGGTCTTATTTACTGTAGCATCTTAGAGCCCAGATCTTGATTCCGGCCGCCGATTACCCCAGCTTTTTCTATCATGGCCCCATGGGCAGCGAAGATCCCACCGTGCGGCTTGTCGAGGCTGGGAGGCTGGGATAAAGTGCAGCGACGGCGATGTCCTTCGGCAGCGCGAGATAGCTTCGGTTTCGCCGTCGGTAGCTCGATCTAGCCCACTGATGGCCAAGATGTCACGCACACCAGGTCAAAGACAGCTTGAGGTCACTCTACGTGCAAGGAATCAACAATTTGCTCACCGAATCGACAGGAACGGCCGCGGCAGAGCGATGGTCGGAGTTGGGGAAGAACACGCCGATCTCGAGCTTCCGGGTACCACAGCTCGATTCCTTTGGTCAGCTGGCTCCTGGAGGCAGGGCGACGGTGGAGGCGCGGTGGTTCGGTCAGCGGTGCATTGGGTCGACCGGAACGGCGAGGCGATGCCGGCAGTGGTTTCTGCAAAGCCGAGACCAAGCACGGTGGTGACACGCTTGCTTCGACCGGCGATCCTAGAGCAACCAAGTGCAAAAATGGGATGGTCAGAAGGTATAGATCACGTTCCCGAGGCTTGGGAAGGATGGAGCTCACCGGCGTTGGCTCGGGGCTGATCGAACAGTTTTGGCAGTGAGGAAGATGAGGTTGCCGGCGGGGAACCTTGGGGATTTCGTTGGTTTCTCCGGCAGGAACGTGGAGAGGAGGAAGAGAGTGTTTTGCTGGTGTGTTTTGAGGTGAAAATGTCGAGGTTTCCCAGACCAGTGCTCATCTACCGTCTCTGTAAGCTGTGAGGGAGGAGAAGAAGGAGGCAGTGATACGTTCACCATGCAGTGCTGAGTTGCTCCCATTGCACAGTGTCCCTGAGTGGGTCCCACATGTAAGACTACATTTTTCTACACAATCTTGGCTAAGTCTAGTCTATGTCTTGTGGGTCCTTGTAGTGAAAACCTAGGAAGAGTGGAGGGGTGTGGGTAGATTTCTTGGTGAAGCACACTGTCCAAAGAAAGTATGAGGCTTACAGGTGGGCCAGGTCTTGTGGGTCCCACTTGTAAGTAAGAAATGGGAGTAGAATACTCTAGAGACTAAGTGTTGTGAGCTGTATGGACAGCTGTCTTGCATCTGTGATTTCAGCAGGTTAATAAGGGATATAAATTATGGAAAAATTATTGGAGGTAGAGGAAGATGGGTTTAACCTGCTGACCAAATTTCGTGGTTAGAAGTGGTCTGGTTCATCTTTGGTGAAATTGCAAAGTGGGGTTACTGATCCAGTTTTTCTGCAGTTTGATTTGTGTCCCTAGGGCTTTGCTTCTTTTATTCTATGTGACTTCTTTGGGAAATAAATTGAGCCAAAATTACTGGTGGTAGGGTTCTTGTTGACACACCTGTTAGTAGAGTTGCACTGCCTAATTAATCTTCATTCTTATTTGGTGAATTTTAGAAGTACCCCAATTCATTTCAGCTAGCTTCCCAGCTTTGCTGAATTGAGGGATTTTGTTGAAGCATTTATTGAAGTGATAAAATCATGTAAAATTTACAGTGGATTAATTAGGTGAGATAGTGCTTACAGGAATTTTTCCATGATTTTATGTGCAACCAAACATCTTTAGAAAATCCCTAGATTATATAAGTGCATAGGTCAAAGAAGAGGACACAGGCTGAAACTTGTTTGAATTTTTAAGAGGTCTAAACCAATGAAATAAATTCTGGAAAAATTATATTGTTTCATGATGAATTAGCTAGTATTTGAATAAAATATTTCCCACATATGTTTTTGTTCAACTTGCTGCACTATTTGGAGTTGGTCTAATTTTGCCGATTAGGGTTTTATTGTATTGATGGTTTTAAATATTGCAAACTTTATTTTGTAAGAAGTGATAATGCAAGAATTTAATTTGTGCACTCTAATGACAGTAGGTCATGGCACTAATTACCTGGAATTAGATTTGGGGCTGTGACAGACGAAACGATTGGCTGATTTGGGGAAGATGAAGGAATCTTTTTCTCTCTCCCCGTTATTTATAGAGCCTGTGCCGACTGAATGGGCTTGGGCCTACACAGTCGGTGTTGGACCACCAAGATATAAGTTCCTACAGTAGCATGCTCCATGTGGGCCGCCCGCAGGCTGAGTTGAAATTATAGCGCTAGTGCTACTAACAGGAGCCGATGAGGTAAACAGATATGCTTCATGAGAGCCTTATTGCTAAACATATATGTTTGGGTATCTGTTTTATCCACCAGGTCTCGAGGATATATCCTTACAAGGATCACAAGGATCACAAGCTGTTCTTCATTAAAATTGGGGATGTAGGTATCTTTCTCGAGCACACCTGACCACGCCGTGAATTTATTTTCATAAAAGTGGTACTCGGCCTACATGCTTGGCCATCAGTTGCCATGAGCAACATCATTCCAGCCGATATGACGCTGAAGAGTCCAACTTTCGAGTAGTGCACTACTCGAGAGAGACTATAAATTTCTCATTCCCGCTGACATGATACGGAGGAGTCTAGCTTCTAGGTGGGACGCCACTTAGGAAAGACTGTAAACCCCCTTTCCAGCTGACATGACGCTGAAGAGTCCCATATACGAGTAGCATCCTACTCGGCAAGACTATAAACACACATTCCGACTGACATGAAGTCGAAGAGTCCTACATACGAGTAGTTCCCTACTCGGCAAGACTATAAAGTTTATTCCGGTTGACATGATACCAAAGAGTCTCATATACCAGTAGTATACTACTTAGGAAAGACTTCCAAGTTAAAGATCTTTGACTTTATGTTTAATTGTCTTCACAATTAAGCACAAAGTCGGGGGCTACACCTAATAGGTGTGCCTATTCGGCACACACTATTCATATATCTCCATGAAGCCCTTCATAGCCTCGCTACCAGCTGACATGAAGTAGGACTCGGGAAGAAGACTCACTCGAACAAAGAGTACTCGAGAGCATTGCACTCGGGCAACCTTCACCATGGCGGATGAGCACTCGGCATCAGCTATAACTCAACTATGAAGGTCCTAGGGGCTACTGTGGAGGCCATGGGCCCCGGGTACCTCATCACCTACATATGGGCCACTCGGATAGAGGATGGGCCGAATCATGTAATTAGAGATAAGATAGCACCCGGCAGGCTTTACCTTGTATGATAAGGAATAGCAGTCTTAGTCGGATAAGTTTCTATCTCTAAGAAGGAAATCACTTGGCCGTATCCGGCTAGGATCCTTATCATGTACCCCTGTCCCCTAGTATATAAAGGGAGGCAGGGCGCCCCATGAGGGCACGGGAAGATCATCGATCAGCACAACCCATCAGAGGAATAACACCACAACTGGACGTAGGGTATTACCTCACATCAAGGGCCTGAACCAGTATAAAATCTCTTTGCGTTCCTCTGCAATCCACCGAGTTTTCCCTTGCCGAGTAGCCCTATAGTTCTATTGCCGGTGTAAAACATCGACAATTGGACCACTCGGATAGAGGGTAGGCCTACCGTTGTAATTAGGGATACAATAGGACTCGGCATACATAACCTTGTACGACAAGGTTAGGATACAGTCCTAGTCGGGAACGTTGTATTCCTAGAAGAAATCCCATGGTCATAGGCCAACTAGGATTCCTACTCTATAACCCTGTCTCCCGGTATATAAGGGGAGGCAGGGTGCCCCCTGAGGGTAGAGAACGAAATCTCACCAGAGAAACCTCAAAAGCAATATACCACAACTAGACGTAGGGTATTACCTCATCCCGAGGGCCTGAACTAGTATAAATTGTTCATGTTCCTTTGCACTCCATCAAGTTTAGGTCTCTCGAGTAGCCCCATATATTTATTGCCGATACAAAACATCGACAGGGCCGCTGACAGACTCTGGTGCACCGACGAAGACAACTCCAAGTCACTAAACGCCGAGCCCAAAACCACCGGTGCGAACTAGAAGTGGACCGCCCTCCCGGCACTCCCGGGCCGAATGGCAACCATCAAAGACCCTTGTGCGGTCGAAATCCCTATTCTGGCCCGACCGCTGATGGGCATCGTGACATCGGGGCTAGGAGTTCACCTAACAGCACCAAGGTCGGTGTCCCCGTGTCGCCGTCCTCGTCGTTGTCGTTAACAGCCGGCGGTGGCGAAGGGCGGATGGCCCAAAGAGGCTAGACCATCCTCGGCACCATGCGACTAGGCCCCCCAGCGTCGCCGGCGGTTTTCTTCCTCTTCTTCCCCACAGCGTCCCTGTCGTCATCGCCTTGGGGCTGGACAGGGTTCTTGTGCGGGGCAACCTCCTAGCGAAGCCGTATACAAATGCGGTTCACCCTTCCCCCCTTGAGGAACTTCATGATCTTCCCGTACTCCTTCGGAGTCATGTCCCCGACAAGGCGCTTCACCAATCTCGCCACTTCACCTAGGGAGACAACTGCAAACCGCGCAAAGTTGTCTGAATCAGAACAGGTCCAACCGAAATTTAGTAGGCGAACGAAGAATTGAAAGAGGTCAATGGGAACATACCGAGGTGGTCATCGGGGACGGCGATGGTGGGGAGATCGCAGATCTGGTTGTCGCAGTCGATGGTGATATTCCATGACCACACCAATAGGTTGACGCCCATCATTAGGTACTCCTAGGTCACGGACGCTAAGGCAGCTCGCGATGGCTCGAAGGAGCTAGCAGCGAGCCTCCAGTGTGCCGGTAGAGGAGACCTTTAGGCAAGCGTCAAAGTGGGGCATGCTCAGCAATGACCAGAGCGCTTTGAACTCGCGGGAGTTGGTGGCATAGGAAATCTTGTGGTAAAACCACCGTCTCATCCACGACTTCTCCCACTTTGGCATCGAGGCGGGGAAGGGCCATAGATAGGCCTGGTCGGGCCGCGCGATGATGTTCACGCTGCCAAATATGCTCTTCTTTGCCCCCATCGGCGTCGTCACCATCTTGCTGTAGAGGGCGGCCCGGTGAACGATGGTGAAGAGATCGGTCGTCGGCTTGAACTCCTGAGTCCAGGCCATCCACTCAAAGATGGAAACATGAACGAAGGCACTCGGGCTAAGCTGTGGCAACTCCAGGTTGAATAAAGCGAGCACCTCAGGGAGCAAATCGCAGCAAGGGAACTGGAGTCCTACGTCAAAGTAGGCAGCGAAGACGACTGTCTCATCATCACTCGGCGCGGGGACAAAGTCTTTGCCAGGCGCTCGAGCAAACCCCTCCGAAAGGGTCCCTGTGGAGACCATAGGCCTCGGGTACATGTAACGCCCCCTTCCCAGTACCCCCGTACGGTGATACCGGAGAGGAAGCACCGCAGGAGATTGGCGTGAACCAACTCCCACGAAACCGCGATGCCAGTACCCGTCCCAGGAAACCTTGCTGGTACCCGCGGTCAATGGAGATGTACCATAGCAAATAACTAAATACATAAATATATATTATACTTTATAAGTTGTGACTTCGGTCAAGGAGTGACTTGCCTTAGTCTTCGTCTTCAAACTTTGCGAAAATCCGACGTCCGACGAATTTCCGAAGCGTTGACTACGCGCGAAACGAGAGAAAACACACAAAACCCTAGAAATAATATACTATTATTAATAACTAATAGTGCCATGAGGTAGATCTTATTTTTAGAAAAATTTAGAGACTTGAACGGGCTCAATCGGAGTTATGGTTTGGAAGATATGATTTTTGGAAGGTTTGGGATTTTTCTGGAATATAGAAAAGGATTATTTTGATTTTTTGGAAAAATAATTAGTTTGTGAACAGTGGCCGGAGGTGGGACCCAGGTGTAAGTGGCAGAGGAGAGAGAAAGGGAGCAGGGCCCACATGTCAAGGACACAGAGGAGAGGGAATTGGAAGGGCCCACATGTCATAGGAGAGAGAAGGGAGTCACTATATGGGGGCCCACATGTCAATGGGGTTAGGGTGGGGTCCGCTTGTAAGAGTGATTAGGGGATTAATTTAGAGTTCTTAATTTAGGTTGGGCCCATGTGTCGGTGTCACACGGGGTTTTAAGGCGGCCAGGCCCATATGCCAGGCAGAGAGAGAGAGAAGAGGGGGGGTGCCGGACGGGGAATAGGAGTCGGCCAGGAAGATCGACGGCCGACGGTGGTGGAGGGGGATGCTGTCAAATGGCGGCTCGCCGGAGGAAGGGGAAGGCAGGAATGGAATGAGGGAGGCACGGCGAGTGCAATTAACGGCTCGGATGGATGGATGGAGGCTCAAGGGCGGCCGGCGGCGAGAGGCAGTAAACGGCGGCAAGGGACAGTCGTCGTCGGTGACCCAGGGAGTGGAGGAGGGCTCGGGATGGGCTAGGATGGATGCGGTGTCCCATGGGAAGAAGAACAGAGGAAGGAATCGAGGTCTTACCACGTGCAACGGCGAGCTCCAAAGCACAGCAATGGTGGGCGGTGGCGGTGCTCGATTTGGGGCTTTTCCCCATAGCGGCGCTCGGGTGCAATTGGGGGCTCGATTGAGTTTGCGAGGAGATGAGGAGTTTGGTGGTGGTGGCAGCTTAGTCGATTAGGCTCGGGAGTTGTCGGATTGAGGCGAGGCCAAAGGATTTAATGGCGGCAGAGAGAGAGACTCGGCTCAGCTTGGGCACTGGCATGACGGCGGGGGATTTATAGACGCGGCGTGGCGCGTCACGACAACGGATAGAGGTGGTGGAGCTCACGGGATAAGGTTCTGGTAGTGGCACGGGGCTCGGGACGGCGGGGCGGCTACGTTGGACGAGGTAAGCACGGCGGGCAGTGTCACGAGGCCGGCGGGGCGTGACAACGGTGGGAAAGAGAAGAGGAGGGCTGCGGTGAGGTGACGGGATGGGATGCGGGTTGACCTCAGTGTGCCTACTGGCCTTCGGGGCTCGAGGTGATGATGGTGGGGCGGTTACCGAGGGGGATCCGAGGAGAAAGATCGAGAGAAGAGAGAGAAAATAGAGAGAGATCGAGGGAAGAAGATTGATCTGACGCGCGGGGCCCACACGTCGGTGCTGGTGTCGGGCAGCCACACGCACGGGGGTGAGTGACTGAGGAGCAGGCCCAGTGCCAAGGCGCGTGTCGGCGTGCGCGGGTGGCTGGGCCGGGGAAGAGGCTGACAGAGGGGACCCGCTTGCCAGTGCTTGCGCAGGGGCGCGCGGGGTGAGCCAGCGGGCTGAGGCCGAGTGGGTCGAGGGAAGAGAATGGAACGGCCCACGGAAACAGTAGACTTTTTCTTTTTCCAGGGAATTGTTTTTGGAGGATATTTTGTGATTTCTAATAGTGTTTACACCGAAAATCACCAATCAGCGCTGAAGATGAGTTGGTGATCTGGTTCGGTGCACTAGACACGCGAAGGCCTGGGAGATCTGCTTAGCTCCAGTGCATGTCCTAAATTTGAGGTTCATGGGCGTGCCAGTCAATTTGACCCTGTAATTGACAAGGGGATAGAAAATAGTTAGATCATTGATCCAATCGGCTGACAAGCCGATACATACTCCTTCCAGCCGATTGCCGATGGCACTTGTATATCGGCTAGAGAACCGATAATATAAACAGATAGAAATCCAGCCGACTTCCAATACAATATGTGCATCGGCTGGACAGCTGATGACAGTGTAGATAATCAAAATAATAATCAAGACAATGCAGTCGGCTTTATCTAGTAAAAGAGAACTTATCGGCTAGGCACTCCGATAAGACGCTTGCATAAAATCTGTCAACTTAGCAGGAATAACTTATCGCAGGCAGTTTAGTAGGTCGGACCTAACCGATGCAGCACAAACTGATGATAAATTATCCCCAGTAAGCCGATAAAATCTATGCACGCGTGATGTGATATATCCACTCGGCCTAAGAGATCAAACATAACTGATGCAGCCGTAGACAGAATAGATACACCGTGGTAAGCCAACTACCGTAGATCAGCTAGAATATCGGACCTAACCAAGGAAGTCCTAGCCGATAAGGTAGTCGGGGTAATGAGACTTACCCTCTCGCAGGAGTTCGGACCTAACCGATGCAGCCCGGCTCGAGAAGCAAGAACCCGTCGAAAAGGGTGGCGATGCGCCGAATTTGTATTGATCTGAGAGATGATTTACATGGTACCCGGGCATACGTATTTATACCCCGAGTTGATACAGTCCTGATCAGATACGAAACAGGAGTTTCCTAACTATAAAAGGAAAATTAACAAGCTCTGATCGGATACGAGATCAGGTTTTCCTAAAAATTATTAAAGCTACCTAATTTATAGATAAAATAGTTAACTGCCATGCTGTAGTCTTCACGATTACTTCCTGAATTCGATTTCTTCTGGATTAGCTTCCATCGGCTGATATAGCCTCTTTTCTTAACCGAGCATGATAATGAACTGTACCAAATTTTGGTGTTAACACATGCCCCCCAATTTCGGAGTTTGTTATCAAACTTCGAAATTTTTCTGTTTGGGCCTCAACATTCCTTCCTGGCCTCTTGCAATCGGCTTTCATGAGCCGATACCTTCTATACTAGGTGTGCTAGGCTCTCAAAGTCTTGTGATGAAAATCTTTCCTTGATCGGAGCCAACAAACCTTGGAATGCTAACTCGGCCAGCTGTGCATCATCTAGACTTAAACTATAACATCGGCTTCTAACATCACAAAACCGCTGGATATATTCTGGAACTGATTCCTCCGGCTCTTGTATTATCGATGTTAAGTCTGTTAAACTCATCTCCTGAATCCTAGTAAAGAAATATTTGTGGAATTGCTTTTCCAAATCGGCCCAACCCCAAACTGAATTTGGTGGTAACGAAGAAAACCATGTGAAGGCCGATCCGGACAATGATAGCGGGAAAAATCTAACTCTCAAAGCTTCTTCAGCCGATGCCTCCCCACACTGAGCCAAAAATCGGCTGACATGCTCCACTGTAGATACATCATCTTGCCCTGAGAATTTGGAGAAGTCTGGTACTTTGTATCGGTGCGACAATGGAACTCTATCAAACCAATCCGGATATGGATGCCGATACATAAATGTTTCCTCCTTTGGTTTTAGGCTGAATTGTTCTCTCACCACCTCTGTGATTCTTGCTGTCCAATTTTCTTCCCTTGGATCTTCAACGTGATAATGCAGAGGTGGAGTTGGTAGCCAAATCTGCCTCTGATATTCTCTCTGATAATTATACTCAGGGATAGCTCCTGGATGACTTTGCTGATGCCCCCCATAGTATGCAGTTTGATGATATCCTTAAGAAATCCCATCTTGTTGCCCCCCAACCAGTTGAATTGGCTCCACCGCCTTCTTGATCAAGCTCTGTAATATGTTCATCAATATCCTAGATTGATTAATCAATGCATGATGAACTGCTTCATTAACCATGTCTTGAAGTGGCTTCTGTGAACTTGCAGGCGATGTATGACACAATTCCCCAATCAGAACAGGCTTTGGAAATTGGGATTTTTGAATCAGCCCTTGATGCGCATACCGAAGGATTCTAGACAAAGCTTCTGAAATTCAGCAATGTTCTGCTCCACTTGTTGTCTTTGTTCTTCGGTCAAATCTTCCATCATGTCTGGGATTACATTGTCTGTGCCAACTTCCTTTCTAGCCATGTCGAAGTTCTGTGTCCCACTGGGCGTGCCAAAAACGTGTTGACACCGAAAATCACCAATCAACGCTGAAGATGAGTTGGTGATCTAGTTCGGTGCACTAGATACGCGAAGGCCTGGGAGACCTGCTTAGCTCTAGTGTAGGTCCTAAATTGGAGGTTCGTGGGTGTGCCAGTCAATTTGACCCCGCAATTGACAAGGAGATAGAAAAAAGTTAGATCATTGATCCAATCGGCCAACAAGCCGATACATACTCCTTCCAGCTGATTGCCGATGGCACTTGTACATCGGCTAGAGAACCGATAATATAAAAAGATAGAAAACCAGCCGACTTCCAATAGAACATGTGCATTCGCTGAATAGCCGATGATAGTGTAGATAATCAAAATAATAATCAAGACAATGCAGTCGGCTTTATCTAGTAAAAGATAACTTATCGGCTAGGCACTCCGATAAGACGCTTGCATAAAATCTATCAACCTAGTAGGAATAACTTATCACAGGCAGTTTAGTAGGTCGGACCTAACCGATGCAGCACAAACTGATGATAAATTATCCCCAGTAAGCCGATAAAATCTATGCACGCGTGATGTGATATATCCACTCGGCCTAAGAGATCAAACTTAACTGATGCAGCTGTAGACAGAATAGATACACCGTGGTAAGCTGACTACCATAGATCAGCTAGAATATCGGACCTAACCGAGGAAGTCCTAGCCGATAAGGTAGTTGGGGTAACGAGACTTACCCCCTCGCAGGAGTTTGGATCTAACCAATGCAGCCCGGCTCGAGAAGTAAGAACCCATCAAAAAGGGTGGCAATGCGCCGAATTTGTATTGATCTGAGAGATGATTTACATGGTACCCGGGCATATGTATTTATACCTCGAGTTGATACGGTCCTGATCAGATATGAAACAGGAGTTTCCTAACTATAAAAGGAAAATTAACAAGCCCTGATAGGACACGAGATCAGGTTTTCCTAATAATTATTAAAGCTACCTAATTTATAGATAAAATAGTTAACTGCCATGTTGTGGTCTTCACGATTCCTTCCTGAATTCAGCTTCTTCTGGATTAGCTTCCCTCGGCTGATATAGCCTCTTTCCTTAACCGAGCATGATAACGAACCGTACCAAATTTTGGTGTTAACAAATAGGGACTTTAATCCAAAATTTGATATTTTGGACCACAAAATTCTAAGGATTTTATGGAGAGACTTTTTGAGGTATTGTCTGGTTTAGATTTATATATATATACATACATATATATATATATATTTATATGGAAGAGATGGATAGGAATTTTTTTTGGAGAATTGAAAGGGTATAAATTTTGGAATTTGGTGATTGATTCTTTTATAATATTCTCAGGAAATAATCAAGGGAATTTGAGGAGGGATATATATATGTATACACATATACATATACATATATATTTGAAAGGAGGTCTAGAGTGTAACATACCCAGAATATATGGAGACCTATGTTTGCTCTCGTGTGAAGAAAAACTAATAATCACATTGTCAATTCAAATTCATAAGGGAACTTTTTGGAGAAATAAAAATCTGAGAAAATTACCCTAGAAACTACACCATCTCGGTCAACCACTGTAATTTTCACTGGATTTTATCAAGTACATAAATGTCTCGAATAAATACTTTCACCTCAGCAAAATCTGGAAATGGTTATCTGCAGACAGCCTACTTGGCATTTTTTTTCCAGAACTAATCCATCAGACACCTCCTCACCAAAAGCTACCAAAACCTGGATTGGAATGTGAAGCAATTACAGTAAAAATTTCAATACAATCTTCACAAAAATTATAACATAAAAAACAGGACAAAGCCTACTGACTCTGACAGGGAAGGCTAAATTTTGTTCCGAACTTTGAAGAATTATCAGGAAAAATCCACCAGTCTCACAACTCTGAATTTTGGCACAGAGCTAGTAATTGTCACTCACTGCCCACAGTAAATTTTCTACAATTTTACGTATACTGTACCCCAGTCAAAATGCCAGCTCAAGTTAGCTCCTCAACTACTTCATTAACTCACTTTCTAGAGGAAGTCTCCTCTCTGCTCTGACACTGCCAAGCGGGTCCCGGCCATTGTGGGTCCCATCTGTCAGTCACAGACACCCTTCCAGCCCGGCCCCACCTGCAGAACATCGTTGCCACGCTCGCGGACACGCGCCAAGCCACCGGCTGCATGCTCACAGAGCGGCGCCAGCGCGCCCTCCTCCTTCTCCTCGGCCAAGTCGACTGCAACCCGAGCCATCTCGCCATTCAGCACTCCTCGCCATTCTCTCACTCCTCCACGGAAAGCCCGAGGCGAAAACCACCACAGCTCTGAAACACCGCCTTCTTCCTCAGCACCGGCGAGATCCCGACGGCCGTCGTCCTCTCCGGTGAGCCTCTCTGCAACTGAGTCTTGGGAACGTGATCGCCTCTGGATACCTGACCCATTTTTCCCTTCTTCTTCCCCTGACCTCGAGGTTGAAGAACGCGATCGTGAGCACTCGGCTCCGGCGACCATCGTCATCGCATGCATGCGTTCTCCCGGACCGAAGCAAGACAGGAGCTAATCTTTGGACAGCTTCATCGAAAACTCAAGACAAGCTCAATACCAGAGCACGAGAAGCAGCCGAGTCCCGAGACTGTAGAAACCACGCCTTCTTCCTCTCCGCCGGCCACCGTGCCCCCCTTCTTGCTCTCTCTTTGACCACGGTGAGTCAAACTCTGATTCCTCGCGTCTGTACCCACCTCAGCAACTCACTAAGGTGATGCCTACTTCATTTCTCTGTTACCTGGCCCAGATCCAGCCGTCGCCGTTTACCCGAGGCACTCCGCCGCTGTTGGACCTCTCCCGGAGCAACCGTCGCCGTTCCAGCTTCGCCGAGCTACGCAACACCCTCAGTGAGCATCCCTGGCACCTCCGTTACCGCATGCATGCATCACTTTAACCTGTAACATGACATCCATATGCATTCCATATACATGCCGAAAGAGACCGCCGCCTCCGCCGCCTTTGCCGTCGATTCCGGCCACCTCCGGTGACGAGACCACCACCGAAGGCTTCGCCTTGGACTCCTCTGCATTTTCTCTTTTGGCCCCAACTGCAGCCGACGCCTCCATCACCGTCGCCGCCGCCGAGAAGCTCGCCGGCTCAGTCCTCCTCTGTTTCGCCTGGCTGGACGGTCCGAACTGCAATCGGACGGTCCGTTCTATTGTGGCTGTGCCCCTGTATTCCACCTTCGCCGGACGTCCAAACTGCAATCGGACGGTCCGCTCCATGCTTCAGTGCCTGCTCTGCTCTGTTTCATCTACATGTGGACCCCATCCTTTGTAAAATCCAGAAAAAAAAAAGAAATGAATAAATGCTTTTCTGTTACATTGAAAATGGATTTAACTTTGAAAATTCATTACAACTCCAAATTGGGTGAAACCAGTTTTGTGGGTTTTGTAAGTTTATCCTCTAAAATCTGATAAAATGAAAAGTAGCACTTTCTGTACAGAAAATTTACCTAAAAATTTATGAGAGTAAAAATGGGACTTTTGACTAGAAAATTCATAAGAAATTCATTATAACTCAGAAAAATGTCAAACCAATTTTGTAATTCTTATAAAACTGTATACTTTCCATCTATGAACTCAGCTTGCACAGATTTAGGCCGCACATAATCAGTACATGTTATTTCTCCAAAAGGACGCATAAAAATCGTAAAAATCATATCTCACAAATTGTTAAGTGCAAAAATGAAAATAATTCCACCAAAGAGAGTATAAAACCCAGTACCAAGCCACTGCACAAAAATCATGCATATTAGAGCATTTTGCATTTTTGCATTATTATCGGTTTTGTTAACTTTAAAATTTAAAACTAGAAGGAGAGCCTTTGGAGTTCGAGGAGGTAGAATACTTTGAAGAACCTAAAGTAGACCTGAACCAAGGCAAGAATCCCACTACCTTGAACATATTGCTCCTAAATTTTGGGATTAAAATGATTTTATTTCAACTTGCATGTTATTTGGCTATGTAAAGTATATAGATGGTGGGCAAAGTTAGTTAATCCCATTTCCTGCATAACCAGCCTTGAAATGTTGATGACTTGCTACTTGTAACCCTAGGATGGGTAGAAGTACTTATTGAGTGCTTGCTATAAGGTATACATTGGTATATATGCTTAGACATGCATAGCTACTTACAAAATATATCATGGCTATCTAATTATGTTTCAAATGGGAATTTACTTACTTCTGATCAGAGATGAATATCCGTGATATTTGTGAACTAAAACCGAAGCAAAACCGTTTTAAGACTTGGGCAAGCAAGTGTACACATATGTGATAGTTGTGTACCGATAGGGGGAGTGTTTTGCCTGGGTTGCTTAAGGACCGAACTCAGTGTCATATTCTCATGTTAGACAGTACAACCACATGTGCTAGTTATGGGATGGCCATAGCGGATTAAGTTATTTAATGTTAGCCTTGCATTTTGGTAGGCAGAGTAGTAGGGGCAGTGCCTACGAATGTACGGTAGGGCTGTTCAGAGGAGCTACCTATGTGAACCATTAAGGGACTGTGATCACCTCATGGCGTAGGCGTCTAAGTTTGTCCAATACAACGTTGTGTGCCTCGTGGGGAGCCGTGTAGCAGATTCCCACGGCGCTGGGTTTAAGGCGTGGGCCCGCCACCCACGACATCGGGGTCGCGCCTCGGTGTGGAGTAACACACCTCGTGCTGGTGCAAGGCTAAATGTTAGTAGGTAATGTAAAAGCTGTGTTGTGACCTCTAGACTGCACTCAACGTGAAGAGTGTGGTCGTACCGACGGGTACCGGACAAACTAGAGTGTAGCCGTTTGGCTTCTATCACATCATGTGGGTAACGATGTATAAACTCTGCAGAGTCAAAACTAATCGGTTAGCCGTGCTCACGGTCATGAGCGGCATGGTTGTGCTCATTGAGTATAGATTTATGTTTCTAAAATGCTTTATGAAATGGGATGGGATGATGAAGAATTTTATTGAATTATACTTGGTGATTGATGATATGATAATGAAAAGGAGATGATGTGCTAAGTTGCTTTATAGTCTTGCTGCCAAGAAGGGCAGTGAAGATATTATTATTCATGAAAAGGGATGCCATGATACTACTCTATCAGTTTATTATGCAATTTATTTATGAAACTTCTCCTTTAAAATTATTGCGAAATAAAATTGCTTTATGCCAGTAAAATTTAGCCCTTCATACAGCCTTAACCTTGATTATAGCCTACATGTATAACTAGGTTTGATTGTGGCCTTGCCAGTACCTTGCGTACTGAGTTCTATTTGTTTTTGTGAATGCTGCTATAGATTCATATACAGGTGGAGATGAGGACATGTTTGATGATTGTGGGGATGAACAGATCGATCAGACGTCCTATCTAAGGGTTTACCCTTAGTCGGTTGCCTGAGGGTTTGGGTAGCCAAGCTTCCGATGACTAATTATTCAGCCTGTACGGCTTATGTAATTAATAGTTAGTATGTACTTGTATCTATACTTTCGTTTTACTTAGCTAAGTGCCCTATGTATTGGATATTGCTTGCTAGATGAACGTGTGGGACTAGAACTTTCCTGGGCTAGTCTCGCATTAGTAAGAATTTAGAAATGATGAGATGCATGGACGTTGATTCAACCGTAGACCATGTCCGCAGAAGTGTGTATCGTGTTTGGTCGCCGCCTTCGTGTGGTTTGACGGGCACACTTCGCCGTTTCGGACTGGTGAATCAACTCTCCAAACATCTCTTTATTTCTGAATTCGGTGCTTTGGATTTGTATTGTGGATGGGTAAATATTATGACAAGTCTGCGATGAGGATGGATGGTTATTGTACTTATTTAGTTTTATTCGAGATCCCATCCATCTAGATAGTTCGCTGTTGTCATAGTAGTTACTTCTCTATAATGCATTTCTGAGGTGCCCACAGCCGGTGGTATCAGAGCCAATACCGACTCCGGGAAACCCTTGCCTAGAATGGTCGATAGAATGGCTCAACGGAATATTTTGAGGACCTTTGGTTCTTAGCTATAAATTATTTGTGAAAACACTACATTCTTATTATCTTATCCTTCTCTAAATGACTACTCTTCCCTATGTTTATTTTGGTTTCAAAGTTCCCTATCCTTGATCTATAGGAACGGAGCCATTTGAAAAATGTAATTTCTGGAAAAATTGTTTTAAAATATCAAAACATTACTCTAAGGTAGTACTTAACCGTTTTAAAATGATTTCAAAACTCCAGTTGCAAAGCAAGCCTATAATTAGACCGAATGATAAAAGATCGGTTTTGACAAAGGCCAAATGAAAAAGATTTTGAGAATGGGGTAATATGATAAAATTTGATATTGAATAATTTGAATATCAAACTTATCTTAGCTGAAACAATCATTGGGTAATTTTTCTACTCCTATCTCCTGCCTTCAAAATTTGATGAGAAGCCCAAAACGGGTAGAAACGGGCTAGGATGGAAATTGCTTGACCGCTGCCCTAGGTTGTTTGCAAGAATAGCCATCCTATTCATCCGGTAGTTCTGAACCTAGTTAGTAGAGTGTGGTAAAAATATAAAGAATTTAGTACCCTCCTAGCCTATTATAAAATTGAGTTAGTGATGCATGTAACCATCAGAAATCTGGAGTTGTTAGCATTAATAAATTTATGTAGGCCGAACCAGAAGAGATAAAATTTTGAGCTTTTACCAGTAGTCACTAGACTTACCCAGTAGACGTCATAAATTTTTCTGGAATTTTAGAGGAATGCATCATAGTAGGATAATTCACACACTGAGAATGAATGTAATCTGGATCTGTAGGTCGCCTACCTATTGTTTTTGTACAGCCCCAAACTATAAGTAAAAAATGTTTAACAGTACCTTAGTAATCCAGTGAGGAAGATCTAGAAATTTCTGGGAAATTTTGAGCCAGAAACCTGGAGAGATAATAAAAAGCTGCACGGCAAAAAACCAATCTGTTCTTGCAGAACTGCTACCACTACTTGTTTAATCCTATACAGGCCCAAACCTACCCATGCATTGAAAAATTCTAATTCCTCTCAGAACAAGAAAAACCTTATAGGAAACCTGAATACAAAATTTTGTAATTTTATCATACCTTAGATACCATAAGGCTCGGTGTTGACTGAGAAACTATGCAGGACAGAATTAGGTCCCATCCACACGTCGCCTAATCTTTTGTCCTCGGAAACCCCACTTAGTCATGTTCTCCAATAACTCTTGGATTTAAAGCCTGCCGCACTATGTTCCTCGGTTAATCAACTTAGCCGTATACATGATCATTTCAGTGCATTTGAATCATTTCTATAATTGGGGCTTGACTTTTCGGTATCTATATGCAGAATGTCTAACACGAAACACCGACCCCTCCAATCCCAATGGTGAAAGCCAGCTCCCGGAGCAGAGCCCACCATGGCTCAATTATTGGCGATGCAGAATCGGCTCTTCGAGCGGATGGTGCTAGTAGTGAAAGCATTGGGGCAGCCATGACCCAAATATAAATCAGGACAATCCAAGTTAGCGGACTTCCAACGAACTCACCCGTCAAACTTTTCATCTGGCTGATCCTCTCGATGCAGATGATTGGCTTCGGGATATTGAGCCAAGCTCAATCTTGCCCACTGCCGATGAAATGGAAAAGGCGCTTACGCGGCACACTACCTTCAAGGTGCAGCCGCGGCATGGTGGAAAGTTACAAGACCATTATTCCTGCTGACGAGCCCATCACTTGGGGTAGTCTTTAAGAAGGATTCCGATCCACCCATATTCCCGATGTCTCATGGAGCTCAAGAGGAAGGAGTTCCTCAACTTGAAGCAAGGGACATGCCTTTCATGGACTTCCTCAACCGCTTTAATTACCTTGCTCGATATGCTCCTGAAGAAGTAACCACAGAGGCTAGCGAAAGTAAAACTCTGCCGAGACCGCCTCAACCAGAAAATGGAGTATGCTCTCTCTGCCCATGAAATCCACAGCATGAAATCCTTGGTGGACAAAGCTCTTAGAGTGGAGTCCAGTGGGAAGAAGTAATGGAAGAACGGAAGAGGAAATGGGCAACCAAAAAGACAGCTGCCAAAGGTCCCTCCCATCCCGCGTGATGCAGAGGTCTGTGATCGTCCCCCTGCATCTCAAGGCTTCAAGGACTCAGCAAGACCGCAATACACAGCACCACGTCCGCAGCAACAAGTTCAACGTATAACCGCGGCGGATATCAAGCGGGTACACAAAGTCGGGCAGCAAATGTCCATTGTTTCAATTGTGGACAGATGCGGACATTATGCTTTAATTGTCCTCATCCTAGAGAAGCAAGGTACCACAAACCTTCCGAACCAGTTGCTCAAGCTCCACCACGTGCTCCAACCCAGGGACGTAGAATTCAGCCTGCGAGGCCGTAATGCACCAAAAACCAGCCCCAGCATTTGGACGTGGTCGTTGAACCACATAAATGTCGAAGAGGCCACAGAGCACCTAATGTGATGCTAGGTACATTCTTATGAACTCAACATCCGTTTCTGTTCTTTTGATTCTGAGCCATCACATTCATTTATATCTACCAGAACAGTAAACCAACAAAACCTAGAGACCAAAAGCTTTTACCAAAGCCATGCTATACAATCACTGATTCCACTTTCAGAACAGAACAACATGTGTATGGATTCCAATAGGATAATGGACACAAATTTCCAAAAGCGAATCTAATCCCAAATAAATTCCATGGAAATAGACATCATCCTAGGTATGGATTGGCTAACTAAGCACAGAGGACTATTGACTGTTCAATTAGAAACTGTTTCTCTGACAAATAACGGATGGCGAGTCTATCACTTTCACACCTAGATCATTACTTTCCCAGTTCTAAAAACCTCATCCTTCATGCAATAGTGACCACTCACCTCTCGAAGTGTACCTATAGTGTGCAAGTATCCTGATGTATTTCCCGATGAGTTACCAGGAATGCCACCGGATCGGGATATCGAATTCGTGATTGATCTGAAACCTGAACAGCACCCATCTCTAAAAGTCCCCTTACCGTATGACCTCCCAGGATCCTATCTGAACTCAAAAAAAGCAACTCAATGAACAACTAAAGAATGGATTCATTCGTCCCAGCTCATCACCATGGGGATGCCGGTACTTTTCGCTACCAAAGAAAGACGTACCATGCGAATGTGCGTATTATCGTCCTCTAAATGAAGTCCACTATCAAAAATAAATACCTCCACGTTCCTAGAATAATGATCTCTCGATCAAGCAATGACCGAGGGTCGATCTTTCCAAATGACCCTAAGGTTAGGATATTCCAACTCAAGATTCAAACCGGAGGACATTCCAAAAGACAGCATTTACTACTCGCTACGGTCTATTTGAATACACCGTAGTATCCTTTGGACTGACCAAATGCTCCTGCTACCTTCATGAACTGATGAATAAAATATTCATGGAATATCTGACAATTGTAGTGGTATTCATTGATATATTCTTATTTACTCAAGAAACGACAAAAGAACACGTACGCGCAACATCTGCGTATGGTCTAGACAAGCTGCAGAGAACACAAGCTATACGCAAAGTTCTCTAAATGTGAATTTTGTTAAAAAAGTGCCTTTCCTTGGCCATATTATATGCAGAAGATGAATAAGCATGTAGATCCAACCAATGTGGACAAACCCAAAAAAAGGGGTACTTTTCTCTTGGGAAATCAACCTCCAACACTGTCTACTGAGGTTCGAATTTTCTCAGGTTTAGCTGGCTATTATAAGAGGCGACCTGCTTATATTGAAAACTTCTCCAAATTGCAAGACCAATACTCAAACTCCTCAAAAGGAGCACAAGTATATTTTGAATATGGTCAGAAGCATGTGAATCAAGTTCCAATGTTAAAAGAGAAAGCTTCACCACAGCCCCAGTGCTGATTCATGCCTGACATACACAAACAACGACATTATCATTGAGTGCATCTCACCAAGGCTTGAAGTGTAAGCATGCAAGAGGTAAATAGTGCTCTTATGCCTTCACGTCAATTACACCTCATAAACAACTATCCAACTTCATATACTAGAATAGCAGCCGTTTATTGCATGCTTTACAATATCTGAGACACTATTTTGATCGGAAAAGGTAATATCTATACCATCATAAAAGCTGAAGTATTTCTTCACTCATCAGATCGAATTGAACAAACGAATGTTAAAACTCTAGAGGATTACGATCCACAACCAATCATCCAGGCACTATGTGAGAGACAGACGCACTCGCTCGAGTCACCAATGCTCAGTCCAGAGTCCCATTACTTAAATATTGAAACTTAGTATAATCGATAGAGAAGGTAGTCTGCATTGCACTACAACCAACACTCTATGACCCAATAAAGCTCCGCTCAGCTTTTAGATAAAGTATTGCCTAAATCAATCACAATTTGAAAGAAAACATAGAGCCAAACTTCTCCTCTGAATCTCTATGCCATGGTACATGAAAGAGCATCTATAATTCCAACACAAGACCTTCGTGAGACCATTTTAAATAAGACACGAATCCCCAATTGGTGCACCATCGGAACACAAAAATGTACCAAACATACTACTCTATGTGCCTAACAGAGACGCTAAATCCGGCTTACGATGCATTCTATGACGATGTCAAGCTTAAAACGAACACCAACGTGCGTCCAGCATGGTACCTACAACCATGAAAAATACCCGAATGGAAGTTAGAAATAGGAAGATTTTATCACTTGTCTCCCAAAACCCCAAATGGACATGACTCATATTTTTCATCAGTGATCGCGTTAACTAAAAGGTCTCATTCATCCAGGTTACATGATCATACAATGGAGCCAAACTAGCTGAGCTCTATTTAACACACATGTATACTGGGTTAACATAGCGTTCCTAAAGTAATTGTCTCAGATACTGTGACAAATCAGCATCCAAGATTTGGAAATTTACAGTGACTCCTTGGAACCGAACTATTTTCACATCACCTTTACATCCTCACGAATCTGACTCTCGTGGCAAACCGAACGCACAAATCAGATTCTGAATAGTATGTCGAGCTTGACGTCTTAATAGAACACCAATGGAAAAATGGCCTACCATTTCAGAATCTCCTACAATAACAGATCACCCCAGCCTTTAGCCATGTCTTCCATTTGAACACTCTATGGGAGAAAGTCTAGTAACACCCCTTTGCTTGCTGGTCGCCGAAGGGAGAGAAAACAATTCTTGGTCCAACCTCCATATTGGCAGGAAGAACCTACAAAATTGGCATCGACCATTACTGAATCGCTCAAA
>RYFJ01003569.1:0-56413 GCA_003991445.1 Oryza meyeriana var. granulata | reverse complement strand
AGCATTGTCGGCCAAAATTCCTACGTCTTCTCAGCAACCACTTCATCTTATGAGCGATTGATGAGACACAGAGCCCTCAATCACCTCGAATACAAATGTTTTTGTTTATCTTCCAAATTCAGGAAACCTACGCAGAACCCCTAAAAGTCCGCATATATACCATCCCATCAGCAGCAACATACTTAGTAGCTTTATACGAATTTTCCTAGAAACGCGATCGCGAGGATTTTGCAGATAATCAATTATTTCCTGTCTCAGTCATCGGCTTTGTCTTGAATGTCGTTATCGGCTATCTCAACCTCAACCTGCTATTCAGCCGATAACGCAGAAGCAACCTACGCAAGATCATTGGTCTAAGTTCCTGCTCCCTAGGATATGATCTATTGATACATCTTGAAATCCTTTAACAAATCTGTACATTCCTCATAATATGACTCAAAAGCACTCTGCACTCATATTCCCCAGATAAAACTGCTTGATCACCAACAAAGAATCTCCAACAATCTCTATGATATCGGCTCCTATCTCCTTTAAGAGTTGAAGTCCTTTCAGTACCGCCACGTATTCTGCTTGATTGTTAATCCGATAAGGTTTAATTGTTAAAGCAAACTCAAAACTTGCCCCCCGAGGTGATATAATAACCAAGCCGATACCAGATCCATCAAAAAACAAAGTCCATGGGATCGGCTCCACATAATCTTCGTGAGCCGCTCTGTGTTGTACAATGAAATCGGCCACTGCCTGTCCCTTGATTGCTTTAGCCGATTCATATCTCAAGTCGAACTCGGTCAAAGCAAAAATCCATTTACCAACTCGCCTTTCAGACTGGAGCCGACAATATATATTTGACCACATCGGCCTTGCAAACTATGTACACAGCCGATAGGATATAATGCCTCAACTTCGTACATGAGAAATATAAACATAGGCATAATTTCTCCACCGCAGGATATCTTGTTTCAGCATCCAAAAGCCTTCTGCTCAGATAAAACACAACTCGCTCCTTTCCCTCAAATTCCTAGGTATCAAAACAGACCCGATGGATTTTCTCATCGGCTGATAAATATAACTTGAACGGTACTCCTTTTTGTGGCGGAATTAAAATAGGATGGGAACTCAGATAGTTCTTGATCTCGTCAAATGCCTTCTGTTGTGCCGCCCCCCACACAAACTCTTGATCGGCTTTCAACTTCAATAACGGAGTAAAAGACTCAATTCTTCCTGACAAATTTGATATAAACTCCTCACAAAGGTTAATCTTGCCGATCAATGATTGCAACTCTGTCTTATTGCTTGGCGGCTCTGTAGTTTTAATGGCTCTGATGCTTCGCTGACTAACTTCAATTCCTCGCTCATGACCATAAACCCAAAACTGCCAGCCGATACACAAAAGCGTATTTATTGGGATTCATCCTTATCGTTTTCTTGGCCTCTCCAGCACTTTTCACAAATCGGCTATATGACTTTCCTCGCTTTTAGACTTAACCACCACATCATCATGTAAATTTCTACCACCGAAAAAAGCGATGGAAGATCATGAAATATATATTCATCGCTCTCTGATAAGTCGCACCGGCACTTTTCAATCCAAAAGTCATCACTACCCACTCATATAATCCGATAGCTCTAGGACATCGAAACGCAGTCTTATGTATATCTTCTTCAGCCATAAAAATCTGATTGTATCCTGCATTGCCGTCCATGAAGCTGATAATTTTGTGACCTGATGCTACATCCACCAATAAATCCGCTATCGGCATTGGGTACTCATCCTTGGGGGTAGCTTTATTCAGATCCCTGAAATCAATACATATCCTCAATTTTCCATTTTTCTTCTCCACCGGGATGATATTAGAAACCCACTCAGCATATCGGCATGGCCTTATAAACTTGGCATCATACAACCTTGTGATTTTCGCTTTGATTGGCTCATATAATTCTGCCTTGAATCTCCTTGGAGCCTGTTTGAATGGCCGATATCCTGGTTTAATGGGCAGCCGATGTTCAACAATCGATCGGCTTAATCCTGGCATCTCATGGTATTCCCAAGCGAAACAATCCCGATACTCCTTCAACAGTGTTATCAATTCTTCTCGAAGTTCAGGACATAACTTATTGCTTATGTACGTCGGCCTTGGCTTATCTCCTGGTCCTATGTCGATCTCCTCCAAATCATCAGCCGACGTAAACCCCTGTCCTAGTTTCCCCTCGAAATCTTCAATGGAGCCCATCAGAGTAACAATTCAGAGCCGACTTGCTGAATCGGCTGTATCCTTGGCTGTGACCTTAAGGTAGTCTCCTTCATATTTTCCCGGACAGGCAATCAACACCATCGGCTTCCCAGACTGGTAGATCGTCATGCATGTTGGTTGACCGATCTGCTAGGACCACTTGACTTGATCTCCTTGCCATTGTATCAAACATTGATGCATCGTCGAGGCACGCAACAGTTCGGGTGAATCCAGTCCCTCGAGAAGCAAACTATATGACCCCTTTCCGTCGATGATGAAAAACGTGGTAGGTAATGTCTTATTTCCCACTGTCAACTCCACGTTTAATACGCCTTTCGCTTCCAATGAATTCCCACCGAAGTCCTTTAGCACCATATTTGTCTTGATTAAATCTTCGGCAGTTTTCCCCAATTTCCGAAACGTAGCATGAGGCATGAGATTAACTGCTGCTCCCCCATCAACCAGCATCTTTGTCATCGGCTTCCCATTCACATAGCCCTTGATATATAATGGCTTTAGGTGCCGATGCTCTGACTCTTCAGGTTTATCAAATATGGCCTGATCGGGTTGCAACATTAGTTGAGCGAAAACTTCCTCATTGCTTTCTTCATCTGATGAAAGTGCTCTATACTCCCGAGGCAAAAAGAACACCATATTTACTGGAGCCGATTGATCAGCTTCATCGTCCTTTCTCTTCGCGCGCCATACTTGCTTAGTTCTCTTGTGACGATGATCGGCCTCTTCCTGATCTTGTCTCTATTCTTCTTGCTGCTCTCGGTGTCGTAGCCGTTGTGCCCTTCTCTTCTGATTCTTTGTGAATATCCCACTAAGGCACCATTGGGGATTCTGGACTTGTTTTTCATGCACTTCCTCTTCATCCTCTTCAAAGAACTCTTCATGGATCGGCCCTAATCGGCTATGAACCGATGCTCTTTTTCCAAGCGGCCGATCCCGAGAAAACCTCTCCTGCTGATCATGCCGATTCCCCATATTACTGCACTCGGGGCAATCTTCTACTGATGGCAATCTCATCCCTTGATCCCAGCAGAATCGGAAGAACGGGCAGTTCCAATGTGGATTATATCTTTCTGGCTCATCCCTCTGCTCCTCATACCTTGAATATTTTTCTATCATATCCGATGAAGTAATCCTTGATTTATACCTTCGATGTCTTCCTCCATCGGTTTGAGTCCTTGATGACGATCCCTCATAGACCATGTTTACGGGGAACGGGTGTCCATTGATCTTCATCGGCTTCTTGTCTTCGTATTTGATTCTTCCCTGCTCGACAGCCGATTGAATTTGTTGCCGAAAAACTTTGCACTCGTTAGTATGATGCGATATAGTATTGTGCACTTGCATATCTTTTCTTCCTTAGTTCTTCGGCTGATGGAATCACGTGGTTTGGCGAAAGTTGTATCTGTTTCTCTTGTAGCAGCAAGTCAAAGATTTTACCGGCTTTATTAATATCAAAATCATATCGCTCCTCCTTGCCGATATCCTTGACCCATGGGCATGATACTGATTTCTTGTTCCTGGCCCACTCCGCCAGTCCAACCTCAGCATTGGATTCCTCACCGTCTGAGTCCGATGAATAAACATGAACTTGAGCAACCCTTCTCTGATATTTATCTTTTTTCGCCTCTTGAAATCGGCTTTCATGAGCCGATACCTTCTGTACCAGGTGCGTAGGGACTTGAATTCCTGTGACGAAAACCTCTCTTTAATCGGCGCCAAGAGACCCTGGAAAGCCAGATCGGCCAGATGTCCATCGCTCAGGTTTAGACTGTAACATCGGTTCCTGACGTCCCGAAATCGCTGAACGTATTCCGGTACTATTTCATCTGGTCGTTGCCTAACCGATGTCAAATCTGTCAGTCTCATCTCATGGATTCCGGCAAAGAAGTATTTATGAAACTGTTTTTCTAGATCGGCCCACTCCCGAACGGAATTCGGTGGTAATGAAGAGAACCATGTAAAAGCCGATCCAGATAGTGACAAGGGGAAAAACCTAACCCTCAGAGCCTCTTCAACCGATGCCTCCCCGCACTGTGCCAGGAATCGGCTGACATGTTCCACTGTAGATGTGCTGTCTTGCCCTGAGAACTTAGAGAAATCCGGGACCCTGTATCGGTGTGGTAATGGAACCCTGTCGAACCACTCAGGATATGGACGCCGATACATAAATGTTTGTTCGTTGGGCTTGATCCCGAACTGCTCCCTTACTATTTCAGCAACCCTAGTTGATAGATCTTCCCTCAGGTTGTCTTGCTGATACTGCACAGGTGGAGTTTGTTGCCGATTCTGTCTATGATACTCCCTTTGGTAAGTACCTGGATTGGCCGCACCTCCTGGATAATTTTGCTGATATCCCCCATAATAAGCAGACCGATGGTATCCAGCAGGAATGTCTGTTGCCCCCCAGCTTGGTTCTATGTAAACAGGTTTTCTGGTATGTCTCTGCTGACATTGTAAGCAACTTGATTTGGTTCAACCTTTGGTGGGAGGTAAACAGGACCCCGAGTAGGCTCTTGAATAATCGATCCATCCACCGTCTTCTTTATGAGATTATGAAGTGTGTTCACCAAAACCCCGGATTGATTGATGAGCACGTGATGAACTGCTTCATTCACCATCTCTTGCAAGGGTTTTACCGGTGGACTCTCAGGTGGCGTACGGCTCAATTCTCCAACCAGTACTGGTTTCGGAAACTGGGATTTTTGAATCGGCCCTTGCCTTGTCATACTGAAGGATTCTAAGCACAGCTTCTGAAAGTTGGCTATAGTTTGCTCAACTTGCTGTTTTTGTTCGTCTGTTAAATCTTCCATGCTGACCGGAATTATGTTGTCTGTTTTGACTTCTTTCCCGGCCATGTCGTAATTCCGATCGAGATTCTGTGTTGAAACTTCGCGTCCCACCAGGCGTGCCAAAAACATGTTGATGCCGAAAACCGCTGGGGCCGTCCGACGTCTGGGAGACACGCGAAGGCCTAGGAGATTTGCTTCACTCTAGTGCAGGTCCTAAAATCTTGAGGTTCATAGGCGTGCCAGTCAATTTGACCCTGCAACTGACAAGGAGAAAAGATATTAGATTCGTGAGCCAATCGGCTGGAAGCCGATCTAGACTCGTCTCATCGGCCAATGGCCGATTTGTCACTGTAGCACTTATACATCGACTAGAAGCCGATGATGGCATGAACAATAACATAATAATAAACAAATATTAAACTAGCCGATCATCGAAGGGATGCTCAAAAATCGGCTATAAACTGATGAAATAAATAAGTAGAATGCATAAATAACTAGGTTAAATAAACTTCAGCCGATTATGATTAAAAATTACTAATGTTGCCGCGAAGATACTGCCCGCACCCGCACCCGGGCCCTTGCTCATTCCCGCGCCTAGATCTTCGTTCGCTATCTATGCCCGTGCCCAGGTTCTTACCTATGCTCGTGCCCGGGTCCTTACCTGAGGTCGTGCCCGTGCCCGGGTCCTCGTTTGTACCCGTGCCCGAGGACTTGACTGAGCTCGTGCCCGGAAGCTTACCTGATCTCGCGCCCGGATCGGCAGAGTAAACCAATCGGCTAGTCCTTAGCCGATCGTAATAGTAATGCTGGCAAGAATGTATAGCAAAGCAAGCAATATAATCGGCTGTATTTAAAAGATAACTTATCGGCTAAGCACTGCGATAAAAACACCGCATAAAACCCATCGGCTTATTAAGAGTAAAGTTCTTACCGTTAGTCTAGTAGATCGGACCCAACCGTTGCAGCACAGACTGATGATGATAACAATAACTTGATAGGCCGATAAGATATGAAGGATATCCCTGAGTGGAAACGCTGTGACCACCGTGACTTGATGTGCTTGAAAATAATGCACCAGCTTCCGGACTGTGATGAGTAGGCCATATAGCAGCTTCTAGACCTGCGGATATCTCATTTTGGAGTTGGCAAGGACCTCGCTGACAAAGTAGACTGGCCGTTGTATTTTCTGAATATGACCCTGTTCGGATCGCTCGACCACCAATACCGTGCTGACTACCTGAGTGGTTGCCGCCAGATATAGCATTAGCGGTTCCTGGGGCAGAGGTGACGCCAACACGGGGGGTGATGTGAGGAATTGTTTGAAATCTTCGAAGGCTTGCTGGGCCTCCAGAGTCCATTGGAAATTGTCTGCCTTTTTGAGTAGCTTGAAGAAGGGCATACCCCGTTCGCCCAGTCGGGAAATAAACCGGCTGAGTGCCGCCATGCAGCCTACCAGCTTCTGGACGTCTTTGAGGTTAGTCGGGGGTGCCATGTTCCTGATGGCATTGACTTTCTCTGGGTTGGCCTCGATATCGCGATGTGAGACGATGAAGCCGAGTAACTTTCTGGATGGCACACCGAAGGTGCATTTTTTCGGGTTCAACTTCATCTTGAATCTTCGAAGGTTTTGGAAGGTTTCTTCCAAGTCAGCGATGAGGTCTTCTTTGCACTTGGTCTTGATCACCACGTCGTCGACGTAGGTTTCCACGTTGCGCCCAATCTGGGTGTGCAGACACCGCTGAATGGCCCGTTGATAGGTTGCTCTAGCATTCTTCAGACCGAACGGTATTGTGCTGTAGCAGTACGCTCCAAACGGCGTGATGAAAGATGTCTTTAAGCAGTCTTCCTCCCTCAGGCTGATTTGATGGTATCCCGAGAAACAGTCGAGAAAGCTGAGTAGGTCGCACCCTGCCGTGGAATCAACCACCTGATCTATCCTGGGAAGACCAAATGGGTCCTTGGGGCACGCCTTGTTGAGATCGGTGTAGTCGACGCACATGCGCCATTTACCGTTTTTCTTCCGGAGCAGGACTGGGTTTGCCAGCCAATCCGGGTGATAGACCTCCTTGATAAACCCGGCTGCAAGGTGCTTGGTGATCTCCTCCCGAATAGCATCCTTGCGGTCTTGAGCGAAGCGCCGCAGCCGTTGCTTGATCACCTCCCTTGGTACGCCCGGCATGTCGGACGGTTTCCATGCGAAGATATCTTTATTGGCTTGTAGGAAGGTGACGAGCGCGTCTTCCTATTTGGGGTCGAGTCCGGTCCCGACTAGAGCAGTCTTGGAGGGGTCAGAAGGACCCAAGGGGATCTTCTTCGTGTCAGAGTCCGCTGAAATTCCCGACTTCGCTGCTTTCTTCTTCGGAACCTGATCTTGCTCGACTTCAGTTGTGACGGCTTGCCAAATGCTATCGCGCCCGACTGCCGCCTCTTGTGATTGAGCCAGTTCGCAGCTCTCCTTGTCGCAGGTGAAGGCTTGCTTGATGTCGCTATGGAGGGAGAGGACTCCTGCTGGCCCAGGCATCTTGAGCACCATGTACGTATAGTGCGGTATCGCCATGAATTTGGTGAGTGCCGGTCGTTCGAGTATCGCGTGGTACGCGGTCTCGAAGTCGGCCACCTCGAAACAGACGTTTTCCGTGCGAAAGTTATCCCGCGTGCCGAACGTTACCAGCAAGGTTATCTGCCCGAGTGGAGTTGATGACAAGCCGGGAATTATCCCGTGGAAGGGTGCAGTGCTCGGCCGTAGTTCTGAACGAGGAATCTTCATCTCGTCCAAAGTCTTGGCGAACAGGATATTGAGCGCGCTACCTCCGTCGATGAGGGTTTTCTTCAGCCTGATGTTTCTGACGACCGAGTCTAGGACGAGTGGGTAGCGTCCCGGGTGGGAAACCCGATCTGGGTGATCTGCGCGATTGAAGGTGATGGCCATCTCTGACCAGCGCAGGTACTGGGGGGTGTCCGTCGTAGAGACCGTGTTGATGTTGCGTGCTGTTAGCTTTTGTTTGCGCTTGGACTCGTATGCGGACGGCCCTCCGAAGATGTGGTTGAGCTCGGCCTGAGGATCTTGAAAATCGTCGGCCAGACCCTGATCTGGCTTGTCTTTGTCCTTGTCGGTGCCAGATGATGAAGCCTGCTCGGAGGCAAACTTCTTGAGCATGTAGCAGTCTTTGGCCACGTGCTTGCCCTTGGGGTGGAAGGGGCATGTCCCGCTCATGACTTTCTGGTAGTCGTTATTCCGCTGGGGCCGCGACCGAGTGTGCTCCATGTTAGCCACCTTGTTGTCCGACTTCCGTTTACGGCTGCCAGACTTGTTTTGAGACGGCTCGTTGTCGGTTTTCGCCTTTTGGTCCTTCTGTCGGGACTCCTTCTTCTCATCGAGGGCCTCTGCGACCGCTTCAGCCGAGTCGACGTATTTATTGGCCATGCCGAATAGAGCCCGGACAGACGGCAGTGGTTTCCGAGTGAACTTCGCGATGAATGGGGCGTCCTTTACTCCCTTGCGGAAGGCGGCGATGACGGCCTCGTCGCGGATCGTTGGGATCTTGTTGCGCTTCTCGGAAAACCTCTTGATGAAGTCACGCAGAGACTCGTTCTTCTTCTGGTGCAGCTGATAAAGATCGTGCTCTGAAGACGGTCTCTCGTAGGTCCCCTGAAAATTCACGGTGAACCGCTCCCTGAGTTCTCCCCAGGAACCGATCGACTGCTTCGGGAGGCCTATCAGCCATGTCCTCGCTGAGTCGGCAAGCGCAACCAGGAGGTAGTTAGCCATGGCTTTGTTGTCACCCCTAGCAGCTTGAACTGCTAGGGTATATACGGTGATCCAGGACTTGGGATTTGTCTTGCCGTCATACTTTTCGATCCCCATGGGCTTGAAGCTAGTCGGCCAGTGGACGTCTTGCAGCTCCCGAGTGAAAGCTGGGATCCCTTCGTCTTCGTGGGGGCTCAGGCTTCGACCACGGCGGTTAAACCACTTGTGATGGAGGCCAAAGCGCTCGTTTTCGTCTTCTAGTCGGCGGCGCTCATCCTCTTGCCGCTCGCGGCGCCGGGCGTTGGTAGTATGGCGAAGGTCATGCTGTATGCACTCTCGAAGGTCTTGATTAGGCCGGCGATCATACTGGTGATGGCGCCGGTTGTTGTTATTAGTATTGCCGAGTGTAGTTTGCCTAGACTCTTTGCGTGGCCGACTTGAGCCGGCGGCACGACGCCGAGCTGATGTGGACGAGCCCGCTGCTGGAGATCCCGACCTGTTAGCCGGTACTAGGGTGTCGCCCAGCTGCTGTTCTTGTTGTTGGCAGGCAGTAGCCATGATCATTGCCTTGATCTTGGCGATGGTTGGCGTGGCCTGGTGGTCAGGCCCGAGCTAGAGCGTGTCCAGCAAAGTTGCGGCGGCCACAACATTCTGTTTCGGCTTGACGAAGACGTCGTGATCGCCGACTTTAGTTTGGAGAATCTGCTGCTGGGCTGCTCGCCTAGCTCTGCGCAGCCCGTCGTTGCGAGCCTCACGATCAGCTTCCTCCTGTAGTTGCAGTCGACGCGCCTCCTCCTGCTGCTCCTCTTGTAGTCGGCGCACCTCGGAGGGTGGTGTTGAAGCCACGAAGATCTCGCGGGGCAGGAGAAAACTCGCCAGACTGGAGTCCGAACTGGCGCTCGAACCATTATCCGACTTGGAGTCGGACTCCGAGTAGTTTATCAGAGTGAGAACAACCCCAACCTCTCTAGATCCAATCTAAAACGGCGCTTAGCCGTGTCCGAACTGAATCATAGGAGATCGGGTTTGTTGTGCAGAGTGTAAATCCGCAACGTCGCCGAGTCCGTGTAGGAGATTGACGATCTCTCCCCTTCTCGGCCCAACCCGGGCTGGCTCAAGGCCTAGCGCGAGTCGGACACAGAAGGAGAGAGTTGTCCCTACGCTTGGCGATGTGAAGGACTGCCGCAGTAAGTCGTGGAAGGAAATCGCGGTGTCCTGTGGGCCGACTGGTGCTACGTCGGCTGGCTCCTCAGCCGGCTGGATTAGATCTGTTCCGGCCAAGGTAAGGTTGCCGGTCTGGTCGGCAACGAAATCGAGGCTTCCAAAAGAAATCTTGTCTCCGGGGGAGAACTTGTTGCCGTCGACTCTGCTTGTTGGATCCATCGGATTCGTTGATGAAGAAATCGCCGGGACCCCTACCTGGCACGCCAACTGTCGATGCTTTGCACCGGCAATAAAACTATGGGGCTACTCGGCGAAGGTGAATTCGGTGGATTGCAGAGGAACACAAAGAAGATTTATATGGGTTCAGGCCCTCGATGTGAGGTAATACCCTACGTCCAGTTGAGGTGTTATTCCTCTGAGGTGTTGGATGATCAATGATCTTGTCTCTTGCCCTGAGGGACGCCCTGCCTCCCATTATATACTAGGGGACAGGGGTACATGATAAGGATCCCTGCTAGATACGGCCAAGGGATATCCTTCTTAGAGATAGAGACCTATCCGACTAAGACTATGTTTCCTCGTTATACATGGCAAAGCCTGCCGGGTGCTATCTTATCTCTAATTACATGGTTCGGCCCATCCTCTATCCGAGTGGCCCATATACTGGTAATGAGGTACCTGGGGCCCATGGCCTCCACAAATAGTTATATTATTGATGGCTCTACAATCAACACACATACGCCATGTTCCATCTTTCTTAGGTACCAAAATAACAGGAACAGCACAAGGACTAAGGGTCTCACGTACATACCCTTTTTGAAGCAAGTCTTGCACTTGATGCTGAATTTCCTTAGTCTCTTCGGGATTGGTCCTGTACGGCGCACGGTTTGGCAACGCAGCTCCCGGGATCAAATCAATTTGATGCTCAATTCCTCTCGTAGGTGGCAGCCCCGGGGGTATCTCACTTGGAAATACATCAGCAAATGGCAACGGGGTGTGGCGGATGGATCACGAACTGGACCCAAACACAATCTAAGCTAGCAACCGAACTCGACCTAGGATACCAACTCAACACTACGGACTTTGAAACAGAATTATGCAAAAGGCTAAACGTGTTTGTAGGACAGGAAAAACCTACGACTACCAATTTTGTTTTTGTGGTTTTTTTTCTGGACTCTAGGTATAGAAACAAAAATTGAAACAGGACGGAACAGAATGATACCTAACGGGCAACCTTCGCTCTGATACTACTTGATGGCAACAGGGTGCCCAATCTTCTATTAGGTAAGGATAACTCTCGATTTGGTGGAGAATTGACACCCATGATCCGGCTTCTGATCACCACGACCCAAACCTTGCAATCGCAGTACCACAACTCCTCTTGTTATCAACCGTGCACTACCTAGTTGACCTCACCACGAAGGCTAATCCTTGCATGCGAATCAAAGAACACAAGCAAGAAGAAAGAAGATTGCAACTCAATTGCAGATGAATGATCATACTCTCGAAGTTGGGGTCTCACAAACCGATAAACGGCGAAACTGTTCAAAGACAGAATAATCTAAGCAAAACCCACCCTAAATGGCGGCGGCTACTGAATATATATGAGTTAGGACATCGTAGGGTGAGGGTTTGCCCTGTGAGGGGCGCACTCCTCATGGGTTTAGCCCACTACACAAATACAAAGCCCAAAGGCCCAAACTGACACGGATAGGATAAATGATGCAACTTGTTTCGACGATTCTGGACAGCTCAGGAGGAATTTTGACATGAAACAAAAACCATCTGAAAGTAGACTTCATAAGCTTTCCAATAAGTGCTTGTAGGCCCTGTAACTCCTTCTGGATCAAAAGTTATGGCCATTTGAAGTTGTCGCTGTCTCCCAGCCCGAAACTGAATCGGTCTCGGGAATAGGAGTTACTTGCACTTGTTGTCTCCACTTTAATAATTGGTTTCTTGAGCTATTCTCCATGGTCTTCTACCAGGTTCCTAATGACAATAAAATCATCACAAGAACTAAATAGCATGCCATTCGTAGAAATATTTCCATGTAAACTTAGGAACGCATTCACCTGGCGATTAAGTTGACGGGCACGTGTGCGAGTAATTGGTCCTTGGACCTGTGGCACATCTTGTTCAACATGAGGAGGTTGTAAGTGTGTATCTAAAGAAGTGATGTCCTCATCAAACGGGCTACACAAGGCTGGACAAACCGCTCAGCAACAGATCCTCCAGACAAAAGTTGGCGACCATGACATCTTCGTCATGCCACAGCAGAACGTCGTGGCCGCCGCAACCCTGCTGGACACGCTCCAGCTCGGGCCTGATCACCAGGCCACCCCGACTATCGCCAAGATCAAGGTGATGATTACAGTTGCTGCCTGTCAGCAGCAACAGTAGTCGGGTGACACAATTGTACTAACCAACCAGTCGGGCTCTCCAGCAGCAGGCTCATCTATGTCAGCATGACGTCGGGCGGCTGGCTCTAGTCGACCACACGGGGAATCGCGGCAAACATCACTCGGCGACTGCAAGCGGAAGTCGAACAACGAGGTGGCCAACATGGAGCGAACTCGGTCACGGCCCTAACGGAACAATGACTACCAGAAGGTCATGAACGGGCCATGCCCCTTCCACCCCAAAGGCAAGCACGCGGCCAAAGACTGCTTCATGCTCAAGAAGTTTGCTTCTGAGCAGGCTTCATCATCTGGCACCGACAAGAGCAAAGACAAGCCAGATTAGGACCCGGCCGATGATTTTCAAGATCCCCAGGCCGAGCTCAACCACATCTTCGGAGGGCCATCTGCGTATGAATCTAAGCGCAAGCAAAAGCTAATAGCACGCGACGTCAACACAATCTCTACAGCAGACGCCCCCCAATATCTGCGCTGGTCAGAGACATCCATCACGTTCACCCGCACCGATCATCCAGATCGGGTTTCGCACCTAGGACGCTATCCACTCGTCCTGGACCCGGTCATCAAGAACATCAAGTTGAAGAAGGTTCTTATAGACGGAGGCAGTGCGCTCAATATCCTCTTCGCCAAGACCCTGGACGAGATGAAGATTCCTCGTTCAGATCTACGGCCGAGTACGGTGCCCTTCCACGGGATAATTCCCGGCCTATCTTCAACTCCACTCGGGCAGATAACCTTGCCGGTCACTTTCAGCACACGGGATAACTTCCACACAGAAAACATCTGCTTCGAGGTCGCTGACTTCGAGACTGCGTACCACTCGATACTTGGACAGCTGGCGCTCGCCAAATTCATGGCAGTACCACACTATACTTACATGGTGCTCAAGATGCCTGGGCCAGCAGGAGTCCTCTCCCTCCGCAGTGACGTCAAGCAAGCCTTCACCTGCGACAAGGAGAGCTACGAATTGGCTCAATCACAAGAGGCGGCAGTCGGGCACAACAGCATTCGGCAAGCCATCACAACCGAAGTTGAGGACGATCAAGTTCCGGCCAAAAAAGCAGCGAAGTCGGGAATTTCAGTGGACTCTGACATGAAGAAGATTCCCCTAGATCCTTCTGACCCCTCAAAGACTGCTCTAGTCAGGACCGGACTCGACCCCAAATAGGAAGATGCGCTCGTCACCTTCCTCCAAGCCAACAAGGATATCTTCGCCTGGAAACCGTCCGACATGTCGGGCGTACGAAGGGAGGAGATCGAGCATGCCCTCAACGTCAAGACAGATGCCAAGCCAGTCAAGCAACGGCTACGGTGCTTCACTCAGGACCGAAAAGATGCTATTCGGGAGGAGATAACTAAGCTTCTCGCAGCCGGGTTCATCAAAGAGGTCTATCACCTGGATTGGCTGGCAAACCCAGTCCTGGTCCGGAAGAAAAAGGTAAATGGCGCATGTGTGTCGACTACACCGATCTTAACAAGGTGTGCCCCAAAGATCCATTTGGTCTACCCAGAATAGATTAGGTGGTGGATTCAACTGCGGGGTGCGAACTTCTCAGCTTTCTCGACTGTTACTCGGGATACCATCAAATCAGCCGAAAGGAGGAGGGCTGCTTAAAGACGTCTTTCATCACGCCGTTTGGAGCATACTGCTACATCACTGTGCCGTTCGGTCTGAAAAACGCTGGAGCAACGTATCAACGCGCAATTCAGCGGTGTCTGCACACTCAGATCAGGCACAACGTGGAAGCCTACGTCGATGATGTGGTGATCAAGACCAAGTCCAAAGAAGACCTCATCGCTGATATGGAAGAAAGCTTCCAAAATCTTCGAATATTCAAGATGAAGTTGAATCCAGAAAAGTGCGCCTTCGGTGTGCCATCCGGCAAGTTACTCGGCTTCATCGTCTCGCATCACGGCATCAAGGCCAACCCGGAGAAAGTCAACACAATCATGAATATGGCACCCCCGACTAACTAGAAGGACGTTCAGAAGCTGACAGGCTGCATTGCGGCACTCAGCCGGTTTATTTCCTAACTGGGCGAACAGGGCATGCCCTTTTTCAAGACATTGAAGAAAGCAGACAATTTCCAATGGACTCCCGAAGCCCAGCAAGCCTTTGAAGATTTTAAACAATTTCTCACATCACCTCCCGTGTTGGCGTCACCCAGGCCCCAAGAACCGCTAATGCTATATCTGACCGCAACTACTCATGTAGTCAGCACGGTGCTGGTGGTCGAGCGACCCAAACCGGGTCACATCCAAAAAATTCAACGGCTAGTCTACTTTGTCAGCGAGGTCCTTGCTGACTCGAAGATAAGATATCCGCAGGTCCAGAAGCTGCTATACGGCCTACTCATCACTGTCCGAAAGCTGGTGCATTATTTTCAAGCATATCAAGTCACGGTGGTCACATCGTATCCACTCGGGGACGTCCTGCATAATCACGAGGCCATCGGCCGAATCACTAAATGGGCGCTCGACATCACCTTTCAGCCACGGACAACAATCAAATCACAAGCTCTAGCCGACTTCATGGCTGAGTGGACAGAAGTCCAAATGCCTACGTCAACAATGCAGCTAGAGTATTGGACAATGTACTTCAATGGTTCTCTACGGATCGGCGGCGCCGGGGCTGGCGTCGTGCTGATGTCCCCCACCGGCGAAAAACTCAAGTACGTTCTACAAATCCACTTCCCGGCTTCCCACAACGTTGCCGAGTACGAGGCACATTTCCCCGGGCTCCGCATTGCTATATCACTCGGCATACATCGACTGGTTGTGCGCGGAGACTCTCAACTCATGGTGAACCAAGTCATGAAGGACTGGACATGTCTCGATGATACCATGGCAGCATACTGTCAGCAGGTCCGCAAGCTGGAAAACAAGTTCGACGGGTTGGAGATAACACATGTCCTATGACAATACAATGATGCTGCAGATGAACTGGCAAATATGGGATCCAAGCGAGAAGCTGTCCCGACAAGGATCTTTGTCGAGCAACTTATGGAGCCATCAGTCAAGAAGAAACCAGTGCCAGAGCAGTCGGGAAGCAAACCTACCCCGGCAACAGATGAGGGACTGAACATATGTCAAGACTGGCGGACTCCTGTTCTCAAATTCCTCCTGGACGACGAATTCCCAGAAGATCGCAGCCAAGCCGAACAAATAAAACGTCGAAGCAAGAGTTTCCTAGTCGTCGGATAAGACCTGTACCGAAGAAGTGCATCTGGTGTCCTCATGCACTGCGTCACCACCGAGGAGGGCAAGCAGATTCTGCAATCGATCCACTCGGGCATATGTGGCAACCATGCCACATCCAGGACGTTAGTCGAAAAGGCTTACCGGTAGGGATTTTTCTGGCCAACAGTAGTAACAGATGCCAAAGACATTGTTCGCACATGCGAGGGTTGCCAGTTCTATGCAAGACAAACCAATCTCCCAGCCCAAGAACTCCAAACAATCCCAATCTCTTGGCCCTTTGCAGTATGGGGGCTTGACATGGTCGGGCCTTTCAAGAAAGCGCCAGGAGGGTTCACACACTTGTTAGTCGCAGTGGATAAATTCACCAAGTGGATTGAGGCAAAACCCATTGCAACCATAACAGCGGCACGAGCAAAGGATTTCATTATGAGTATACTATACCGATTCGGGGTCCCTAACTGCATCAGTACCGACAACGGTACTCAGTTCACGGGCGACATGTTTCAAGATTTCTGTGACGACTTCAGTATCAAGATCTGCTACGCATCTGTGGCACACCGGCGGAGCAATGGGCAGGTTGAATGCGCCAATGGTATGGTCTTACAAGGTATCAAGGCTAGGATATTCGACTGACTACAACCATACACAGGCCGGTGGGTACAAGAACTCCCATCTGTTCTCTGGTCTCTCAGAACCACGATTAGTCGGGCAATAGGGCAATCCTCTTTCTTTCTGGTCTATGGTGCTGAGGTTGTGCTACCAACCGAGTTAGAGTTCGTCTCTCCACGAGTTCAGGCTTACTCAGAAGACATCTCCAACAATACCCGATTGGTTGAACTAGATCAGTTGGAAGAAGCGAGGGATATCGCAACAATCTAGTCGGCAAGGTATCTTCAAGGCTTGCATCGTTATCACAATCGCAATGTCCGTGGCCGCGCCTTTTTGATCGGAGATCTCGTCTTGAGAAAAATACAAACCACCAAAGACAGGCATAAACTATCCCCCATATGGGAAGGGCCGTTCATTATGGCTGAGGTTACTCGGCTAGGTGCCTACCGACTGAAGACCGAAGACAGTGCCCTCATCAGCAACTCATGGAATATAGAATAACTACGTCCTTTCTATACCTAAGTTTTATATTTTCCCATGTGTACAGTTTTTCTCTAACTAACTACGCCGCTTGTTTCAACCGAGTAGTGAGTTGGGGGCTGCATGTATTATATGTGCTTTGTCAATAATATACGAGCTTGTTTTACTTAAGTTATGAAGTTTTACTTTGACTTTGTCATGTTTACTCGAGTATAGCTCTCTGCGGTAAACAATTTTATTAAGTTCCTATAGACTAACTCGGCGTAGACTATATAGTCAGGTAAAACTAATGACAACTGAGTAACAACTCAGAGCTTGGTGGCATTGCACATATATTTACACATGTCTTTACAAAAATCCACAATACACCGACTGCATGATATACTGTTCTTACATACCCGGTCTCGGGTGATCATCTCTGCAGTCGGCCTCGCCTTGGCTATCAGCTCTAGCGCCTCCTCAGGTGTCGTCTCCTCAGCGAATCCCTCCCCGATGGCTTCAATGTCTGCCCTAGGGTACATGGACTTGGTCATCGCCAGGCTTTGGGCCACGCCGACAACAGTATGCTCGTCCGAGTACCTCTTCAATATACTCGGTGCGTCGTTAAGGCGCACCTGCACCTGAGACACTGTGTTGGAGCTGGTTCCCACATAGCGAGGATCCATCATGTCAAGGAGCCCTTTCACGGACTCGGCAAGGATCTCCCGTGACTCCTTGATGACCTTTATTTCCTCTACAAAAGCCTAAAACTGGATTTGGGCATTGGCTCTAGCAGCTACCCGGGTTCACCGACAAGCAAACTTGTCAGCCAAAACTGCAGATGGGGTAATTAATGGATTGGTTAAGATCAATGTCAGGGCGGAGACTTACTTTTGTAGTCGGCCTCCCACTTGGCTATGGTCTTCTCCAGTTCAACTTTTTCCTTCTCGAGCTTGGCGTTAGCCTTCTTCAACTCGGCCTTCTCTTGCTCAAGCTCGGCATTGGCCCTTGTCACACTACTAACGTCTGACCCTTATGCCACGCTTTTTTGTCGCAACGGCGAGATTTGGTTGCAACAAGGGTTGTTATCGCAACGATTTTCACTTTTGGTTGCGATAGATTGGATTTTTGCCACGAAGATTGTTTCGTGGCCCTAAGTATGGAGATCGTTGCGAAAAGTAAGTGTTATCGCAACAAATTATTGAATGGTTGCAATAAGTGATTCCTGTTGCCACGATTTGATTTGCGTTGCGGGCAAGTTTATTGTCATTGCAATACTAAGGTGATATTGCAACTCTTTATATGATGGTTGCAATAGCCCGTCTATGTCACAACGAATATGTTTCGTTGTATATAATAGTCGCTTGCGTTGCAAAAAAGTGGTACATATAGCAACGAAAAAAATAAATCGTTGCAATCACTAAGGTTTATATTGTAACTTCAAGCTATTATAGTTAACTGATATTTTCTATTAAGATTTCATAAAGGCATGTATTTTTTGTATAAAAGAACATAATGTTCTAACAAAATTGTGTTCACTCAATTTGGATTTATAGACATTTTATTATGAATTTTGGAGTCCCTATATATTAATGGTTATAGAAATACATTTTAGTGTACAAGACATATACAAAAGTTTTATAAGATACTTTACAAAAGTGACAAACATGATAAGAGGAGCTTACTGATCCTAGGTCCAATTTATTTTTGAAAAAGGAATGAAACTTTTATGCACCTTGGAAATCTAGGAATATATTAATCTTTTCCTCTTTTATATCATTTAAATCCTAGTGTATGATTTATATAGACAAAGTATCATTTATGTAAGTATAACTAAATGTCAGTTTACTGCATGAAAGGTCAACCATTTCTGGATTTTACCAAACCTTAATTTAAAGTAAACGGAAAATGGTTAAATTCATATAAGGTTCATATACTTCATGATAATTATTAGTTTTGAGAAATTTTAGGCTTTGGTTTCTCCAGATTTTATTCCACAGAATTAAAGTGCATAATTTGGTGATCCCCACAAATTTTGTTTCATAAAATTTGGAGTTAAAATGAATTAGATATTGATTTTCAAAGTTTAGCTATTTTTCTGTAGGAAAAATATTTCAGTTTAACATTTCTCTTCTTTTCTTTTCCTCTCTTTCTCTCTTACAGGTGGGGCCTGAGTGCCATAGAGACAAAGCAAAGCAGGGCGCAGGAGACAACAGAACGGACCATCCGGTCCGAGAGGGGATGGTCCGGCATGGCGAACAGAGGAGGTGCAAGCAGTTCGAGCTTCTCGGCGGAGCCGGCGGCGATGGCGGCGTCGGTTGTAGTCGGGTCTCAAAGAGAAAAGATAGAGGAGTTCACGGCGGAGCTAAGGGTGGTCTTCTTGATACCTCGGGTGACCGGAATCAACGGCAAAGGCGGCGGAGTACTTTGGGTCGACGGTGGGTATTCTGTTTTGGACTCGATCTGGCTATGTAAATGCATGCGGGAGTTACTGCTGGGTGCAAGGATGCTCACCCTGCGATAGCCCAAGGCGGAGGAGGGCTGGACGACGGCGGCGACGGAGAGAATGACTCGGCGGCGGCGGAAATCCACTGGATCCTCGTCGGCGGTGCACTCTGGCCAACGGGCTGCTAGGCAAAAGAGTGCACGACATCATATACGTCCTAAGGTAGCTACAAGAGCGAGGAATCGGTCTAACTCTCATCAGGGAGGGAGGAATCGGCGACGGTGGTGGTTTGCCGGAGAGGAAGAGGACGACGTCAATCTCCCGGTATACTGTGCTATATCCCGATTCCTTCGGCCAGCTAGCTCCTAGAGGCACGGTGACGACGTTGGCGAGCTGGCTCGGTCAGAAACCTCCTGTGCCGGTCGGAACGGCCGCGACACCGGCGGCGGCACTGGAGAGCCGAGACAAGACACGGCGGCGCCACAGCGACTTCGGCCGGCGGTTCCTAGGGCAGGTAATACAAAAATGGAATTATTGGGAGGTGCTAATCACGTTCCAGCAGAGGGAAGAGGATGAGGCTCACCGGTGCAAGCTCAGGCTCGATTGAACAGTTTCGGCAGAGGGAAGAATGAGCTTGACGGCGGTGATCTTTGGGATTCTGTGGATTTCTCCGGTGGGAACGTGGAGAGGAAGGGTGAGAGGTTCTACTGGCGGAGTTTGAGTCGAAATGGTTTCTGTGAATAAATTATTTTCCATATATGTTTCTGTGAAGTTTGTTGCACTGTTAGGAGTTGGTGATCTAATCTAATTACTATCACGTACGTCGCGGTCTCTCTCTTCCCCGTCGCTGCTTTGTTTCCCACGTGCGTCGTGGCTTCTGATCCCCCCGTCGCGGCCTCTCTTCCCCCGCGCGCCGTCCCTACGAGCAGCGTGGTCAAGGCCCTCGTTCCCTACAGCCAGCAGCGTGGTCGCGGCCTCCCTGCAGTCGGTGTCGTCGTGGCGCCCCCTCCCTGCAACCAGAGTCGTCACGGCCCTTGAATTCCCTGCAGCGACGACATCTTGGTGCCCTAGTTCCTTCCTGCTCATCGACGAGGAAGGCCGTGCCCGTGGGCGACGCTCCGTGTTCATCTCGTCTCCGGCCGGCGCTCGTCCGTTCAACGTTCATCTAGCAAGCAGGCACCAACGACAGGGACAGGGAAAAGGATCTATCCATCTAGCAAGCAGGCACCAACAAGCAGGCTCGTCCGTTCGTCCGGAGTGCAGGTATTGTTTTTTTTAAAATCCATCTGTATTGTACTAATTGGTATGAAGGTCTAGAACTGCTTGTATAATTTTAATTTTATTCTTGTCATCTTTTGAAGCCATGTCTTCTACCAATCGATTTAGAAAATATGAATCCTGTTCCCAAAAGCATAAGAAGAAACAAAGAATTGAGGAGTTAACTCAATCTCAGAAAGGAGCAATGGATAGATTACTTTTGCTATATTTGGTACTTTGATTCAGGCCTCACTTAGAGCTTCGTACGTGAGAAAGAGGATCACGTATGCTTGCATTATTGCTAGATGTTTCATTGTTGATTATATATAGTTTATAATAATGTTGTGATCCCTTCAATTAACCTGCTGCAGGAAATCGTTGTGATATTTGGAAAATAGAATTAATGGCACATGATGATGATCGGAGTTGGATGCTGTTGTCTCGGTCAACACTTGAGTGGCAAGCAGGTCTGGAGAAATTTATTGATACTATTTTTGAAGGCACCTATGTATCAGAAACTGCACCATGTCCATGTTCAAGGTGTCGTGGAGTCGGTACAAAACAAAATCCGAGGTTCAAATGGACTTGCTAACTAAATCCGTGTTAATCTCGTCTCCGGCCGGCGCTCGTCCGTTCAACGTTCATCTAGCAAGCAGGCACCAACGACAGTCATAGTTATTAGAACCGGACCGGACCGGCGGTTGGACCGGGTAAAAGACCGAAACCAGAGACTTATACCGGCTCGGTTCACTTAAAAGACCGTCCGTGCAATCGAACTGCGTAAAAACCGGTTGACGAGCGGTTTTTTAGGAACCCTGGACCGGCCGGTTTTATTAGAACCGGCCGATTTTATTAGAACCGGCCAGTTTTTGTTTGTGGACCATGTTACCCCTCTTTTTTTTGGATCACACGACTGAGTATGGGCAAAATCGTAAATGTTTTTTTAGGGTTGCCTTGCCTATGCTGCTCTCTGCCCTGGGCCTAAATCGATTGAATCGATCCCCATCGGCGGCGGCCGCGGAGGCAGGGCCGCGGAGGCGCAGGCGCAGGCGGCAGCGACGGAGGCAGCGGCGCAGGCGCACGGCGGCGTAGGCACAGGAGGCGCAGGCGCAGGTGCACGGCGGCGGCCGCAGAGGCACAGGAGGCGCAGGCAGTGGTGCAGGCGCACGGCCGCGGAGGCACAGGCGCAGGAGGCGGCGGAGGCAGCGGCACAGGCGCACGGCGGCAGCCGTGGAGGCAGGGCAGCGGAGGCGCAGGCGTAGGGGTAAGCAGCAGAGGCAGCGGCGCAGGCGCACGGCCTCGGAGGTGCAGGCGCAGGAGGCGCAGGCACAGGCGGCGGCGGCAGCAGCAGCCGCCGCCTTGATTGACGCCGAACGGCGTGCCATCTCCCACCTACCATGGCTCATGGCTAACGGTTAGTACTCAGACTTTCTAGGATGATAAATGAGTGTATGTAGAAGATGACAATGTCCTTAATCCCTCCATTTCCTAGGATGTGTTGACGCCGAAAACCCGCCAGGGGCCGTCCGGCGTCGGGAGACACGCGAAGGCCTGGGAGATATGCTTAGCTCCAGTGCAGGTCCTAAAATATTGAGGTTCATAGGCGTGCCAGTCAATTTGACCCAGTAATTGACAAGGAGATAAAACAAATTAGAACAGTAAACCAATCGGCCGATACAGAGTGATACAGACTCCTAGCCGATGGCCGATAACACCTGTATATCGGCTAGCAGACCGATTATGATATAAATGAATAGTAAACCAGCCGATTGCCGAAGGTGTTGCTCGCACCGTGCCCGGGCCCTTGCTCGTGCCCGCGTACTCGTCTGTGGTCACGCCCGGGTAGTCGTCTGTGCTCGCGCCCGGGTATTCATTTGTGCTCGTTCCCGGGTATTCGTCTATGCCCGCACCTGAGTCCTTGTGTCCGACTACCAACAACACTTGCGCATCGGCTAGGAAGCCGATGATAGAATCGATGATAATATAAGCAAATACAAAGCCAGCCAACTGCCAATAGTAACACGTGGACATTGGCTAGGAGCCGATGATAAAGTAGATAGGCAAAATAATAATCAATAGACAATGCAGTCGGCTTTAAAAGATAACTTATCGGCTAAGCACTCCGATAAAACATCGCATAAAAACCTATCGACTCAGCAAGGATAAATCTATCACTATCAATCTAGTACTTCAAACTTAACTGATGCAGCACAGATTAATAATGATAAAAGAACCTCGATGAGCCGATAGATCTAATGCAATCGTGATGTATATGATAACTTACCGGCTATACATTCCGATAAGACGCTTGCACAGAAACCATCGGCCTAGCAGGAACAACTTATCGCTCAGTTTAGTAGGTCGGACCCAACCGATGCAGCACAAACTGACGATAAACTATACCCAGTAAACTGATGAAAACTATGCATGCGTGATGTGGTATACCGACTCAGCCTAAGAGATCAAACTGAATTGATGTAGCCGTAGACAAAGTAGATACACCTGGGTAAGGGGTGACGAATCTTACCCTCTCGTAGGAGTTCGGACCTAACCGATGCAGCCCGGCTCGAGAAGCAAGAACCCGTCAAAAAGGGTGGCGATGCGTCGAATTTGATTGATCGAGAGATGTCTTACAAGGTACCCGGGCATACATATTTATACCCCGAGATTGTCATAGTCCTGATAGGACACGGCACACAATTTCCTATCCATAAAAGGAAAACTAACAAGCCCCGATCAGATACGAGATCAGGTTTCCTAAAAATTATCAAAACTACCTAATTAATAGATAAGGTAATTAACTGCCATACTACGGTCTTCACGATTCCTTCCTGAATCCGGCTTCTTCTGATTAGCTTCCAATGGCTGATATATCTTCTTTCCTCAACCGAACCCGATGTGAACCGTGCCAAATTTTGGCGTTAACACATGCCCCCCAATTTCGGAGTTTGTTGTCAAACTTCGAAATTCTTCTGTTCGGGCCTCATCATTCCTTCCTGGCCTCTTGAAATCGGCTTTCATGAACCGATACCTTCTGTACTAGGTGTGCTATGCTCTCAAAATCTTTTGATGAAAATCTTTCCTTGATCGGAGCCAACAAACCTTGAAATGCTAACTCGGGCAGCTATGCATCGTCTAGACTTAAACTGTAACATCGGCTTCTAATATCACGAAACCGCTGGATATATTCTGCGACTGATTCATCCGGCTTCTGTATTACCGATGTTAAATCAATTAAGCTCATCTCCTGAATCCCAGTAAAGAAATATTTGGGGAATTGCTTTTCGAAATCAGCCCAACCCCAGACTGAATTTGGTGGTAATGAAGAAAACCATGTGAAGGCCGATCTAGATAGCGACAGTGGGACAAAAATCTAACTCTCAAAGCTTCTTCAGCCGATGCCTCCCCACACTGAGCCAAGAATCGGCTGACATGCTCTACTGTAGATACATCGTCTTGCCCTGAGAATTTGGAGAAGTCTGGTACTCTGTATCGGCGCGGCAATGGAATTCTATCAAACCAATCTAGATATGGAGGCCGATACCTAAATGTTTCCTTCGGTCTTAGACCGGATTGTTCTCTCACCACCTCTATGATTCTTGCTGTCCAATCTTCTTCCCTTTGGATCTTTGATGTGATAACGCAGAGGTGGAGTTGGTAGCCGATTCTGCCTCTGATATTCTCTCTGATATTTGTACTCAGGGACAGCTCCTGGATAACTCTGTTGATGCCCCCCATAGTACGCAGTTTGATGATATCCTTGAGGAATTCCATCTTGTTGCCCCCCAGCCAGCTGAATCGGCTCCATTGCCTTCTTGATCAAGTTCTGTAATGTGTTCACCAATATCCCAGATTGATCGATCAATGCATGATGAACTGCTTCATTAACCATGTCTTGAAGTTGCTTCTATGAACTTGCAGGTGATGTATGGCTCGATTCATCAATCAGAACAGGCTTTGGAAATTGCGACTTTTGAATCGGCCCTTGATCTGTCATACCGAAGGATTCTAGACAAAGTGTCCAAAAATCATCGATGTTCTGCTCCACTTGTTGTCTCTGTTCTTCGGTCAAGTCTTCCATTGTAACTGGGATTGTATCATCTTGCTGACCTCTTTTCCAGCCATGTCGAAGTTCTTGTCCCACCAGGCGTGCAAAAACGTGTTGACGCCGAAAACCCGCCGGGGGCCGTCCGGCGTCGGGAGACATGCGAAGGCCTGGGAGATCTGCTTAGCTCCAATGCAGGTCCTAAAATATTGAGGTTCGTAGGCGTGCCAGTCAATTTGACCCAGTAATTGACAAGGAGATAAAACAAATTAGAACAGTAAACCAATCGGCCGATACAGAGTGATACAGACTCCTAGCCGATGGCCGATAACACCTATATATCGGCTAGCAGACCGATTATGATATAAATGAATAGTAAACCAACCGATTGCCGAAGGTGTTGCTCGCACCGTGCCCGGGCCCTTGCTCGTGCCCGCGTACTCGTCTATGCTCGCGCCCGGGTATTCGTCTGTGCTCGCGCCCGGGTATTCGTCTGTGCCCGCGCCCGAGTCCTTGTGTCCGACTACCAACAGCACTTGCGCATCGGCTAGGAAGCCGATGATAGAATCGATGATAATATAAGCAAATAAAAAGCCAGCCGACTGCCAATAGTAACACATGGACATTGGCTAGGAGCCGATGATAAAGTAGATAGGCAAAATAATAATCAATAGACAATGCAGTCGGCTTGAAAAGATAACTTATCGGCTAAGCACTCCGATAAAACATCGCATAAAAACCTATCGACTCAGCAAGGATAAATCTATCACTATCAATCTAGTAGTTCAAACTTAATTGATGCAGCACAGATTAATAATGATAAAAGAACCTCGATGAGCCGATAGATCTAATGCAATCGTGATGTATATGATAACTTACCGGCTATACATTCCGATAAGACGCTTGCACAGAAACCATCGGCCTAGCAGGAACAACTTATCGCTCAATTTAGTAGGTCGGACCCAACCGATGCAGCACAAACTAACGATAAACTATACCCAGTAAACTGATGAAAACTATGCACGCGTGATGTGGTATACCGACTCAGCCTAAGAGATCAAACTGAACTGATGCAGCCGTAGACAAAGTAGATACACCTGGGTAAGGGGTGACGAGTCTTACCCTCTCATAGGAGTTTGGACCTAACCGATGCAGCCCAGCTCGAGAAGCAAGAACCCGTCGAAAAGGGTGGCGATGCGCCGAATTTGATTGATCGAGAGATGTCTTACAAGGTACCTGGGCATACATATTTATACCCCGAGATTGTCACAGTCCTGATAGGACATGGCACACAATTTCCTATCCATAAAAGGAAAACTAACAAGCCCCGATCAGATACGAGATCAGGTTTCCTAAAAATTATCAAAACTACCTAATTAATAGATAAGGTAATTAACTGCCATACTGCGGTCTTCACGATTCCTTCCTGAATCCGGCTTCTTCTGATTAGCTTCCAACGGCTGATATATCTTCTTTCCTCAACCGAACCCGATGCGAACCGTGCCAAATTTTGGCGTTAACAGGATGATAAGTAAGTGTATGTAGAAGATGAGTTCTTGTTTCCACCAACTCTAAACAAAAAAAAAGAATCTTTATGTATGCAGTGGCACGGGTGAAATGTGGACTCTTTATGTTCATTGCAAGAATGGACTTCTAGATCAAGAGTATGTAATGTTCAAAGTGGAAAGGCCTGATATAAAATTCTCAACCTTGACATCTCTTAAGGACCAGCTTGGGTATGCTGTCTAGGACTTGTTATACTACAAGAAGCGTTGTGGAAGAGATGTAGCTACTCTTCAGCCCCTCGATTATGTTAGACATGTAGAGATTATGCTACAAGACAATGAGAGTGAGAAGGAAATCAGATTAGTACTCTCAAAGAAGCAAGAGATAGCACAGCAAGTCAGGCTAACACCCCTCAAGCTACCAAGGCAGCAGCTGGAAGAAGATGAGCATCCGTTTATGGATTGATCCTTTTGATGCATACAAGGACTGGCTAAAGAAGCTACCACAGGACGAATCCAAAAGTATATCATCTATTTTCCGCATATGTTTCGTATTGTTCATAATCTTAGCACCTTTATATAAAAACTACACCTTATCTTACATGTTTTTGGTGACTAACAGATTTCAAGGATGGACACTAGGGATCAAACAGTCAACACGTACAAGGAATTTTTTAAGATGAAAGGGACATTCCAGAAATAGTAAAATCTACTTGGTCAAACAACTTGATCAACCTTAGTTGCATTGTTACATACCATGTTCTCATTCTGCAGAAAGTTAGCAACCAGAACTCTCCAAACCTCGCAGCAAAGAACCAGGCATCTGATGGGTTCAAAAAACTTCTCACAGTGTAGCTTTGAGCAGTAATCATTGGATACACTAATCTGTCCTTCCCTTGTATGATGCAATACTTGTGTGTTGAATTGTATTTGCATCCTAGAGAGACCAAGAAACTGGTGAAGAGCCAATGATCTTCTTCTTGGAGGACCACTCACACAAAACATGCAGATGGTCAAATTCTGCTATCAGCTTCAGTATATGTGAGTAAATGTTTCGTCAAGCCTTTTTTATAGCTGCTGGTTGTGTCAAGCAACTCTTAACAGGTTCTGTTATCTTAATTTAGGAAAAAAAAAATGCAGCCATGAAAATTGTGAGATTGCTTAGACCTGATAGACAAACACTTACAACTGTTGAGGAGAAACATGATTTCCAGTTCATGCTACAAAGAAAACAACACAAATCAAATCATCCAAATTACATGGACATGGATATTTGCTACGTATCGAACTCACAGGAACTTTGAAAAGAACCTTGAAGTACATGCACATGCTCAAGCTGCAGCTAGGGAGCTAAGAGCATTGCTTTTGAAGCGGAGGTTGAGAAGCTCAAAGAACAGATTGCGCCAAAAGCTGCAGAAGGAAAGGAGAAAGAAGAAAATAGGAGGAGATGCAAGAGGAGCTGGAAAAATGCTAAGATAAACATAAAGAATAAATGAAGCAAGAATTTCTTAATATGCTAGCGCAGCACAAAGAAGGAACTATGAATATTGGTATTAGAATAATTTTCATCCTTATGCTCTTAATAAAATTATGTTATGATGCCTAATCTTTTACCACAATATTTGTATGTGTAGAGTACCCCGCAAAACCAATGCCAGTATTACAAGTTGCGTCAAGTATACAAGAGGAAAGATGGGACTGGTTGAGCATGAAACTGAAATTGAAATGGGTTACAGAGAGGTAATGACACTATTGCACCATCCATACTCTTGAGCTATGTACTTGAACTATAGCTAAAATAGATCAAAACAATTTAATGTTTGTAGACTCAGCCTGGAAGCGTTGTCACCGTACAAAAAGATGCACCAGCACCTACTCGCTCCAGTAAAAGTACTACAGCTCTCAGCAAAAAGTCTTTCAACGAAAACACTGCAAATGTGGCTGCATTCGAAGACATATATCACTTCACAGCAGCTGATGAATAGAACAAAAAATAACCCAAAAGGAGGAAGTAACTACTGCAATATGTTATCAGCTAATTGGAATCAAAAATTCTTGCATCATTTGCTGAAATTTATCAAATGTGACCTTCCTTGTAGAACTAGGAAATGTAGAAAATACATTTAACATACGTGCTGAAAACTGCAGCTTGTGCAGTTTTGATTGGTGAATTGTTCCGAGTAGTAATTTACCTTGATACTTGATAATTACCAAAGTTGTAGAGGGTTTAGAGATGTTTGTCATCATGAAAGGTCATGATTTTAGCCCTGGAGAATTGGGAGTTATGAAGTTTGTAAGTAGCCGGTCAGGTTTTGACCTTGCTCTGAACAGCAGTGGGCGTTTGTGTTTTTCGACCATGATAACTGCAGAATCTTATTTAACAAATAATAACTAGAAAGATGTAGAGAATTTTATGGCTTTCCGTATTGTTAAAGAATATAATTTTTGTTGTCTAAGAACTCTAGTTATGATTTTCTAATCAAACTGTATCTGCTGCCTTAAAAAATTCAGAGATTTGATACAAACTGATTATTATGTACATCACTGTTCCATAGTTTTGATTAATTAGAACCATGTTATATCTAAATCTCGTTACATTTTGTGCAAGAATTAGTAAACTTAATATTGTTCTAATATCCCAATCTTATTCTTTTGGCAGTAGGTGGACAAGGTTTCAGTGGGAGGCTCATAATCAAGCGAGGACATAGCCGAGACGATGACATGTTGGGCTGCTAGGAAACTCTCGAGTGTTGCATAGATGTTAGGAAGTTTTTAAAAAGTTGTCAAATAATGAGTGAACTGTACACTCGTTTATGATTTTAGCTACTATTTCCATGGTTTGGCAACATATTGAATGATTGATTATAATTAATATATGTGAGTGCAATTGCTTTTGTTATGGTTTATTGATTTGCAATGATGATTTATTAAACCAAAATTAAATGTTACTAGCGTTGCAATAAAAGCTATGCCTACGAGCCGTGATGCGTGGCAATATGCTCTATGGCAATAGACTTATTTACGTTGCAAATAATAGTATTGCCACGACATTACTATTGTTGCAATAACAATTAATCTCCCGCAACGAATAAAATTGCGTGGCAAATGGTTTACTTGCCACGGCATAACGGTCATGGCAACAACACCTTAGGCAACAAAATTCTAGCGTGGCAACAAAATTCTATTGCTACGCTATCGCTCGTTGCATTTACCACCTGTTGCTACGAAGACGAGCGTGACAAGTGCTCGTATTGCCACGCTAGTGAATGTTGCAATAACGCCCTATTGCCATGCTTGGCAATGGACAGCTATGGTTGCAAGAAAAGCTAACTCTTGCAATGCCGAACTACCAACGGTTGCAAGTTCTTATTGCAACGTGACTTTTTGAAACCATTGGCAACGAACACGATTTGGTGGCAAGAACTACCTTTTGCAACCAAATTGGGCCTATTGCAACGTTTTCTTATCGTTGCGCAAGGGTTAGAAGTTTGTAGTGTTAGGTCGGCCTTGGCTCTCTCGGCCTCCTTCAGCTGGGTTTCTCCCTCTGTTCGGGTCTTCAGCTCGGCTTCGAGGGCTGCACGACAGATTAGTCAAGAACTTAACGTTGCAGTCAAGACACAACTGGGCAGTCAGGAACAACACAGCTGGAGAAATATACTAAGGATTTGGTTAGGAAGAAATATTCTAGAGGCTTACCTCTCATCTTCTTGGCTTGGTCCCAATTCTCGTTCCTGAGCTGGGTGATAGCGTCCTTCAGCCATGTTTCCCTCCCTTGATGGCGCTCCTCCAATACGATCTTTAGGGACCAGAGCTGGGGGGCAACCCGGGTCAGGACCTCATGCATCTTCTCCGAGCGATCAACAAGCTTCTGCTCGGGGAGAAACAAGTCAAAGCAGAGTCAAGCGTCAAGGAAGACTACCAAGATTCCAATACAACGGAAATCATACTTGAATCCCCTGGGACACGGCGATTGTGGCACGAAGCAAGTCTTCACACTCCATATAACTCCTCGCGGTTCCGTCAGGCGCCATCCAGCGGAATGTCCGTGGGAACTTGCGAGGAGGAGCTTCGAGCCTGGGGAGGTCTGGTCTGTCCGAAGGAGGAGACAGCGACGACGATGACGGCAACAAGGACGGTGACGGGGTCCCAGCCCTCAACTCAGTGGCCTCCGGGCCCTCGGGGGCTGGCTCAGGGGCTGGAGTAGCAGCTTCGACAACCACCCCTTGGTCGACCGGTGTCAGTGGCCCTGCAGTCGGGACCGTCTCAGTTTCTGCAACTGGGACCATCGCTGGCTCAGCAGGTGTGCTTGCTGGCGCTGGCTCGGTTGGGGTTGGCTCCACAACGGGAGTGGCCAGAGCGGTCTCCTTGAGATCAATATTGGCCCACCTCCTGCGTAACGAGTCAAACTTCAGGACACTACCATGACAAACAAGATTTTCAGAAGACCCAGTGCAACTTACCTCTTGGAAAACTTAAGCCACTGTCCGGGTGATCCGGGGGTGGGCACTGGAGGGTCGCTGGCTATCGGCCCTGAGGGCACGGTGGTCGGTGGTGGTGATCCTATCCTGGTCGGCCCCGTTCGTGGTGTGGCTGGCTGGAGCACCCGAGTACTCGACGGTGCCATTCTTGGGCTCAATGTTACTAAGCTTAGCAGCACTGGACTTGGCCCTATACTCGGCGGCCGCCTTATCGGGCTCGATGATGCTGAGCTCGACTGCATTGGTCCCAATTGGGGACTCAGTAGCTTGGGCACTGTACTAGTGGTGTCTTTTATCTTTAGACTCCCGGCTGTGGCACTCGGCTTCATAACCTTCTTCTTGCCCTGATCTACAACGGGTCTCTTCCCCGCTCTCTTGGAGTCGGGCTGGGCAGCAGAATGACTTCTTGGCCTCTTCTTTGATTTCCAGGCTGATAATTTTCAGGAGTCATCATCGAACTCCTCACATGACTGCAAGCAGTTCAACAATACAAGTTATACACTGTGGAGCTAATCTGGGCACATATCTGTGAGCATTCACCTCAAATGAACTATAAGATAAAATCAGCAAAGGTTACCTGTGGCCGCGGCCTCTTCTTGCTGTAAGCCACCACAGACCGATCTGTGTCCTTAGTTTCAACCACCTCGCTGGTGAAGAAATCCAGCAGGATGTCGGTCACCTTATACTTGTCAATCAGATCAGAGAATTCCCGGCTAGGATCACCTTTACCCTGGTAGTCCCAGCCGAAGTGGCACCTCAGCTTTAGCGATCTGAGGCCCCGAGTCAAGAAGCGTCTGGCCACCCATGGACCAGTCAACCCGGTTTTCTTCATCTTGCTAATCCTGCCGACAAGTGTATTAACCTGCCCCATTTCTTTAGAGGTGGGTAGAGATGACCACTTGGCGATAATCAGCGGGGGCAAACCCATAAAAGGGGGAAGCCATGGCTCAAGATCGGAATAGTAAAACCATTCCTTATGCCAGCCCTTGAGAGAAGATTTCAAAGGAATATCTAAATAGATCTTCTTCATCTCGTTCCTAAGTTGGACACCAGCCCCCCCCAATCACTTGGATTTTATTTTTGGAGGGTTGGGGCTTGATATGGAAACCTAAACAGATTCAGATGGGGTTCCACACCCAAGAAGCACTCACAAAGAATCACAAAAATGGAGATCTGAAGAATCGAGTTGGGATTCAAATTCACCAACTCGAGCTCGTAAAAAGAAAGGAGCTGGCGGAACAACTCGGAAGATGGAAGAGAAAGACCCCAGTGGAAAAAGGAGGCAAAAACAACGGTCTCACCATCCTGGGGCTCCGGAGCCGATTCGTCTTTAGTCGGATGCCAGTTTATAATCTCTTGGCTCTGCAACTTCAGCTGCTTCTCCAGAAGCTTCAACTTCGCTGACCCACAATCTAAAGTCAGCCAGACATCATCCAACGCATCCGCAGAATCTAACGCCCTCGGCATAGTTGGGGTTGAGGAGATTTGGGGGAAATGCTGCTAGAGGTTTGGAATGGATAAGGAAGAGTGGAATTGCCTGAGTTCTGGTGGGGAAGAGCGAGCAATAGTGAACCCTAGCGGAGCGGGAGGTGAAATTTCGGCGCGGAAGCGGAAGACGAAACCATTGGTGGATTGGAGAAGATGAAGGAATCTTTTCTCTCTCTCCCCGCCTTTTATAGAGCCATTTCCGACTCGTGGGCTTGGCTCGTAAAGTCAGTATTGGGCCACCAAGATATGAGTTTCTACAGTAGCACGCTCAATATGGGCCGCTCGCATGCTGGGTTAAAATCACAGTGCTGATGCTACCAACAGGAACCGATGAGGTGAACAGATATGCTTCATGAAGGCCTAATTGCTAAACACATGTGTTTGGGTGTCTGTCTTATCCACCATGTATCGAGGATATATCCTTATAAGGATCACAAGCTGGTCTTCATTAAAATTGAGGATGCAGGTATCTTTCTCGAGTACACCTAACCACTCAATGGATTTAATTTCATAAAGTGGTACTTGGCCTACATGCTTGGCCAACAGTTGCCATGAGCAACATTATTCCAGCCAACATGACGCTGAAGAGTCTAACTTTCGAGTAGTGCACTACTCGGGAGAGACTATAAACCTCTTTCCAGCCGACATGACGCTGAGGAGTCTAACTTCCGAGTGGGACGCCACTCAGGAAAGACTATAAACCCCCTTTCTAGCTGACATGAAGCTAAAGAGTCCCATATACGAGTGGCATGCTACTCGGCAAGACTATAAATCATATTCCGGTTGACATGATACCGAAGAGTCTCATATACCAGTAGTATACTACTCGGGAAAGACTACAAGGTTAAAGATCTTTGACTTTATGTTTAATTGTCTTCACAATTAAGCACAAAGTCGGGGCTACACCTAATAGGTGTGCCTATTTGGTGCACACTATTCATACATCTACATGAAACCCTTCATAGCCTCGCTGCCAGTTGACCTGAAGCAGGACTCGGGAAGAAGAAGCAGTCAGACAAAGAGTACTCGGGAGCAATGCACTCGGGCAATCTTCACCGTGGAGGATGAGCACTCGGCATCAGCTGTGACTCAACTATGAAGGTCTCAGGGGCTACTGTGGAGGCCATGGGCCCCTGGTACCTCATCACAAGTATATGGGCCACTCGGATAGAGGATGGGCCAAGACTTGTAATTAGAGATATAGTAGCACTCGGTAGACTTTGCCTTGTACAATAAGGAATATATAGTCCTAGTCGGGTAGATTGTATCTCTAAGAAGAAATCCCTTGGCTGTATCCGATTGGGACTCCTACCTTGTACCCCTGTCCCCTAGTATATAAGGGGAGGCAAGGCACCCCCTGAGGGCAGAACAACATACGAGCTCATAGAAGCAGACACAAATCCTCAAAGGAATAACACCACAAATGGACGTAGGGTATTACCTCACATCGAGGGCCTGAACCAGTATAAACCTCTCCTTGTTCCTTTGCAATCCACCGAGTTTTTATCCACCGAGTAGCCCCATATTCATATTGCCAGTGTAAAACATCGACAGAATCACACTTTTACCACTAAACTATACCCTCTTACATGTAAATTATGATACCAACACTACCCTTTGTCAAGGGTAGCCATTCAAGAAAGATGCTAATTCCCTCTTAGTGAATGAAACAGAGAAGGTTCCTGACAGTGAACGGTTGGTACTTTGATCGCGGACCTTTCCTTTACTTCAAGATTTTGATAGTCCCCGGTCTATAAAATAAACCTCTTCTTACCACCCCAATAGCGTATGAACCAAATGTATGCATTTCAATTGTAGTCATATTCTATGATTATGACTACAATGATCATTATTTGCTTTGCAAAGACATAAGTGTTCCAGACTGCTGTAAGGAATAGTTTGATTATTCCTACAATATACATTAGAAAATATAGGGGCACCGCAGCCCCAAAAATTCCCTTCTTTCTTTTTTGTTCAGAATTGAACAAAGAAATTGGGGAAGAAAACATCTTCCCCCACTTATCATGAAATCTGGGCCATAGAGAAACAATGATTTTTTTTTATTTATTCATAGACTTTCCCTATGGTTAAGAGAAACAAAAAAGAACTTAAAGAAAAAGGGGCATTGGAGCCGAAGGATTTACCAGATGTAAAGAAGATTCTAAATGTCTCCGCTTAGTCAATCCTCTCCATTTACCTATTCCTTCTCCTCTTTTCCACCCAATTCTAGTTTATTATATTCTTGTTTAAAAGAATCAAAGAAGATTAATAGAACTAAGAACACATAAAAAAGAGCATATAGAACCAAGACCATTACTAAAAGTTCTTCCCAATCATCATATTGGTATCTGTTCCCTTCGTTTTCCTACTAGATCGGGCATGTTGGATTTTCCATATCCATATACCATCGAACCTGAAGGGTTCTAGAACCCTCCTTTTTTGCTAGTCTTCGAAAACGGAAAACCCTAAACTAGGAGCAGTATAAATTCTACTACCCACTTTTTACAAGAAAATTGGTGATAAAACTCCACCACAGTTTGTTCAAAATGCAGCAACCAGATCCTTGGAGAATATTCAAGTACCTCATTTCTAAGAGAAGAGGTACCTGCTGAAAATCGCTTCAACAAATCCACCCAAAACTTTTTTAAAAAAATTGCAAAGTTTTGAACTTGAAGGTTTTTCCAAGGGATGCCTGTTAAAAATTGTTTCAACCTTTCACCAAGAAAATTAATACCCAGCCATATAGGTATATGAAGAGCGCGAATTCGTTTATACCCCACCCAATTAGAATTAGAGGAAATAAAACATAAAAGGAGAAAGTTCTCATGATAAGATCAACCAATAGAAGAAAAAAGTCTCTAATTTTTCAGACCGTTCTGAGCATGTGAAAAGTCAATTCCATAGCCTAAAGATAAAAAAACCCTCTACTTTGTGCAAGTGATAAGAGAGAATATGAAAGATTTTCCTATTTTTCTTGATTTTCTTATGATTTTTTTGAACCTAACCATGAATAGACTTCTATATCTCGATATATACATATATAATGTACATTATGCAGTAGACCTATAATGGGAAATGAAAGTGGCTAATTTTGGAATTGAATAAGAAGCCCTTTTAACTCAGTGGGAGAGTAATGCCATGGTAAGGCATAAGTCATCGGTTCAAATCCGATAAAGGGCTTTTTTTTACTTAGTGGTAGAGTAATGCCATGGTAAGACGATGCGTCTGGGTGCCCGATCTTCTGATAGGTTCGATTTGGTGACGTGAAGACGTTCACGTTTTGAGGCTTCCGATCAGCTATCGTCACCTTGCAACCGCTACACCCACATGTCTAGTTGTTATCAACCATGCTCTCATGTAATCGACCTCACCACGAAGGTTTTATCCCTGCAAGCAATCAAAAAAACTCACAAGAACAAGGAAGAACACAATCTAAATTGCAGATGAATGTTTAGCACACCAAGTTGGGGTCTTACAAACCGATCTAGACAGCGAAACTGCAATGGCAGAATAATCTAAGCAAAACCCAACCCTAGCTCGATGACTTCTACTGAATATATAGGGTCTAGGGTCAGCCAAGGACCCCTGGACGCATCCCTAATGGACTCTGACACGATACAAGACCCAACGGCCCAAAAGACGGTGACACAGCACCCTGGCAGATTCTGTTTGCTCTATTGTTTAGATGATATATTTTGATTCATAAGGAATTTTGATGTGTAACGAAATCCATTGGAAAGATTATCTCCTTAGCTTTCCGTACATATGTAGAACGTCAAAAACGGAGTTTATATGCAATCTGGGCGACGATTTTAGTGCAGATTGCTCCTAGAATCCGAGATGGACTCGAGCTCGATATGAATTGGGCCTCCAACGTGACTTGAACACATTTGCTGGCCTTGTCCGCCTCCTAGCCTCTCTCCAAGTATTTTCTGGTCCTCTCTAAGGTTTTGATGCGCCTGGGTACCCGATCTTGCGATAGGTTCGATTTGGCGATGTGAAGACGTTCACGTTTTGAGGCTTCCGATCAGCGATCATCACCTCACAACCGCTACACCCATACGTCTAGTTGTTGTCAACCATGCTCTCACGTAGTCAACCTTACCACGAAGGTTTTATCCCTGCAAGCAATCAAAGAAACTCACAAGAACAAGGAAGAAGACAACCTGAATTGCAGATGAACGTTTAGCACACAGAGTTGGGGTTCTACAAACTGATCTAGATGGTGAAACTGCAATGGTAGAATAATCTAAGCAAAGCCCACCCCTAAACAATGATGGCTACTATATATATATGAGTTGGGACGTCCTAGGGTTATCCCTAGGATGCACAACCCTTGGGCTTAGCCCATGACACGATTACAAGACCCAAGACCCAAAACAGACTCAGACTGGAAGAGGTACGTGTCTTGTTTCGATGATTCCGGACAGCTTAGAAGGAATTTTGATGTGGGACCAAAACCATCTGAAAGTAGACTCCATAGTCTTTCCAACAAGTACTCATGGGCCACGAATGTCCTTCTGGATCAGCGGCTAGATCCGTTTGAAGTTGATGCTGTCAGGAGGCCCGAATCTGAATCCAAAATGTGCAGAACTTCTTCTCTTGCCTTCTATGGACCAAAAGTGACGTGGTGATATAGGAGTAGACTTGGGTAAGGTTTTGGTTTGGTCCCCAATCAACTTCTTTGATCATCCATGTGTTCCTTGCGCACGGTCTCTTTCCCTTCACCCAAGCAAGTATCTCTGTAAACGAGAACACACAAAACTCATGGTGCAGTAACAGCTATGTTCAAAAATATAACACATAAATCTTACGTAGAAAGCATGCACCTTTGATTGATGAATACATAAGGTAGCTATGATCATATCCGAGCTAGTGATGTCTTCATCATCCTCCCCTTCTTGATTGGAAACTGTCCGTGGTTTCACCTTGTCATTAAGCTTGAATGAATATATCTTTATCTTTCACACATAGGGTGAGGTAGTGTTGTCGCATATGGTTGGATTCTGAAATTTTTAAACACGGAGAACACTTTGTAGTGTCGTGCAGCTCACAACACTCCCCTTCTTGCAAACCAACCTGAAACTCATTTAAACAACTAGAGGAACTAGATAGAGAATTATTTATACTCATGCGGTCCTCTAGACACGACATGTCATTATGAAAAGGAGGTATATTAAAATTTGAACAAATGTATACCCTATGCACATTATATTCTCCTTTATTATCATAATTGCCAATAACATGAAAAATCATATGAGAAGGACATGGCAAATCAGATCTAGCAAATAATTTCTTCTCTAAACAATTGAGTGGACAAAGATCATCAAATTGAATATAGCCCCAAGTATTTAAAGAAGATAGCAATCTAAGCTCTTCAGTCTCGCTAGCAATGTGAACAACATGTCTAAAATCAGCACATGGTGGTTTAACAATATTACAAACATATTCATTCACTATTTGTGGCATGGATATAAGTGAGCATTGCACAACTCTCTTTATCACAAGAAATAGAACCAAATTATCATATGACAAAGGTAATTTAACACACGATTCCACTAGCGATTGCTCTAAACTAACATGATTAGTGGACATATATAGCATATCAAAATTGTCCATACCTTGAGTGAATGTAGCACCATTTCGGTTACCTTTGTTCTCATTTTCAAAAATTGTAGGTGCACTCTTAATTAAAACATCTTGAAACATGCATGGAACAACAAGTGGATCTTCTTTCTCTATATCTCTCTTCTTTTCCTCATTATCTTGGCTCTTCTCAAATACCTGCAAAATATCAGTGCCCAATGCAATATGTTCATTTTGCAATAACTCAAGTTTAGGTGAAGGCATCAAAATATTAGTATTATTACATTAATTTCTCAAACCTCATGGTTTTTTAACTCTTTTCCTCTCAAGATCATATTTCAAAATTTCACAGGGGACATAGTACAACTTAAATTTCTTGCCATTATGTGTGAAAGTGTACGTGTTGGTTTTACCATGGTGCACAACATCTCTATCATATTCCCAAGGTCTACCCAAAAAGTAGAGAACATGCTTGCATTGGAACAACATCGAATATGGCACTATCATGATAATTGCCTACTGAAAACTTCACTTTCACAATTTTACTTACCTTCAACTTACCGCAAGAATTGAACCATTGGATGTAATAAGGCCAAGGATGCGGTTGCGTCGCAATCAAGCTTCTCGACCATATCTAGAACTTGCAAGTTGCTACAGCTCTCGCTATCAATGATAAATGACATGCTCGATTCATAACCAAAAACTTGATTGGAACAATTGTGGCAATGATTTTGCTCCACTTTCTCCATTTGAGAAACTTAGCACTCGTTGCTACCAAAATACTCTCATCTATCCTGCAAAAGGTTAGTCACAGAAGAAGGGACAACTAAGGTTGCTTCTCTAAATGACACACTTATTTTTGTAGCAAATTCTGAGGGAGAAACAAATTCTCTCGATAAGCATTTTCATATCGTTTCCAAGTTTGAGGTAATCAATCATGTGAAACGTTATTAAATTACCACATATTTAAAGCATGAGAAGTCAAGACACTAGCAGCATTCTTAATCTTTCGTTTATCACACATATGACGATGAGAAAAAAAAATTCATCAATCGCAACTTCCCAACTCATGTATGCTTCAGCACCAATCATTATACGAAGAGAGATGACACAGTCTTACTTCACTTGTCGAAATATGCTGCAGCTATGGTAGGCTCTCATCCAAATTCTTCATCTCCTTTTCGTCCTTGGTGTGAACTGTCATAGTTAGTGGAAGACAAGAAGAAATAGTAGCTGGCTCCTGATGTCGTCTCAATTGTGCATATTTACTAAGGAGACCTTTCGTGCTCTCAGTTATCGCTTGAAGGTTTTTTGTTAGACCCCATGCTATGTCATCACAATCCTGCCACTGTTAGTAGAAAATAGAAAACAATACAAAAGCTTTATCCCTATCAACTACTAGATAGTAGATAGTGAAATCACACACTCTCAAGCAACCAAAAGCATCTTACCGAACTCTTATGATATTCTTACCGATTGAAGCAGGTGGTACGACCGGAGAGGTGGGATGTTGACAGCGGTGAGTGTTGCAATTACTCGGATCAAATCTGTACTGATAAGAAGTTTGTGGATCTCGGTAGGCTCAAAAGTATGGTAGCAAGGATTAGCAAAAATTAATAACAGAATAGCAAAGCTGAATAAGTGTCCCAAATACTTGTAGCAGTCGCTGGCTAAGACACGTTCCTAGAACTAGCCTAACAAGCGAGAGTAAGAAACAAAGAACTTAGGACAACTCTCTCTCGCCAAGTCTCTCGAAAATCTTGAAAGATCAGCTCAGCAAGGCTGCTTACTGAAAACAGCTCTCTATCCTTTTCTTTTTCTTTTTTCTCTCTTTTTTTTCTTCTCTTTTTTTCTTTTTTCCTCTTCTAGGAGTACACCTAGTACACAAGAAGCAACCACAAAAATTAGCAACTCGATATAATGCACAGAGTGACCCTGGAAAAACACGCAGAGGCGCTCTGAAAAGTGTGTAAGAACTCCGGGACTTGAAAACTCAGTCTTGCAGGCCAAATTTCATGATTTTAGATCAGCCAAACCCAACCGAGTGGGAAGGAGCGGATGTAAAATTTTCTGTAGATATCCGCAGATATAAAGTTTGCCCAATTCCGAGTCCGTATGCAAAAGTTATGGTTGTTTTAAGATAGGTAGCGTGAACTAGGGTTTCGCGGCTCAACCCTGTTGCTCCAACTAGAGTATAAGTGCCAATAGGTCAAGCGGGCTGACAAGGAGGCTAGTGGTGTAGGGCGATTGACACAAGGCAGCTTGCGACCTATCTAAAAAGGCTTGCGAAAGCAGGTTAAAAGCTCAAGGCGGCTTGCAATCTGAAACTAAGTAGAACTCGATCTCTCAAGGTAGGCTCTCACGCAGCACAACAGCTAGAACTAGAACCACGAACACGACTCTAAACAGCGACCACTAACTGACCTAGACACAAACTCAACAAAGCAAACTGAAATAAATTTTGCAAAGGCACAAAGGGTTTGGACAGAGGATAAACCTAACACTACGAAGAACACGGTGGTAATAAATTTTTGGGTTTTCTGACTCTAGGTAAAAGAAACAAAGATGGATAGATGGGAATAGATAATACCTAATGGGCAACCTGTGCTCTGATACCACTTGATGCGCCTGGGTGCCCGATCTTCCGATAGGTTCGATTTAACGACGTGAAGACGTTCATGTTTTGAGGCTTCCAATCAGCGATCGTCACCTCGCAACCGCTACACCCACACGTCTAGTTGTTGTCAACCACGCTCTCACATAGTCGACCTCACCACGAAGGTTTTATCCCTGCAAGCAATCAAAGAAACTCACAAGAACAAGAAAGAAGGCAACCTAAATTGCAGATGAATGTTTAGCACACAAAGTTGGGGTTCTACAAACCGATCTAGACAGTGAAACTGCAATGGCAGAATAATCTAAGTAAAACCCACCCCTAAATAATGATGGCTACTGTATATATATGAGTTGGGACGTCCTAGGGTTATCCCTAGGACGCACACCCCTTGGGCTTAGCCCACGACACGATTACAAGGCCCAAGCCCAAAACAGACTCGACTGGAAGAGTATGTGTCTTGTTTCATGATTCAGACAGCTCAGGAGGAATTTTGATGTGGACTAAAACCATCCAGAAAGTAGACTCCATAAGCTTTCAACAAGTACTCATGGGCCACGAAAGTCCTTCTGGATCAGCGGTTAGGTCCGTTTGAAGTTGATGCTGTCAAGAGGCCCGAATCCGAATCCAAAACATCCAGAACTTCTTCTGTTGCCTTCTTAATGGAGTACGCGTAGGCTACGATAGCAGAAAAAAAATTTTCTACCGTGCACACCAGGACATCATGCGAGAGAGGGATCATGAATCGTTACCACTAGACGCGCAGTGCAGCGGAAGAAGGGTTGAAGAAGCCGTTCCAACCAAGCGCGCATCGAGGTAGTAGTGGAAGTAGGCGATCTCCACAGATCTAATCAGCGTCGATGCCGATCAATGCCGCAACGAGCAGCGCCTCCACCGGTATCCACACGTTTGGGGCAGGAACGCCGATTGCGAGTGTACTAGCACTCATGAGCGGCTAGGGTTTGGCTCGGGAGGTAGCGGCTAGGGTTTAGCTCGAGGTCAACAGAAAAATGTGAATCTCCTCGGCCCCTTGCCTCCCTATATATAGACCTCCTCACTCGGGCCTCGTGGACCGAGGCCTAGTAAGAGTCTACTCAGATCTCTATCCGAATCGAGCCCATATTCGAATCACATTCAAATAAGTGTTCCAACCCTTTAAGCGTGCGACCCTGTAGGTTCACGTATATTTTGTCGCGACCCGGAAACGCCTTTCTGGTCACCCTATTAATGCGACCTCTAGCAAGCATATTAACTCCAAAATATACGTAAAGATCATATCGGCTGAACCTGTAATGTCCTCATATATAAATCCCTTTGCCTCACGATATCGATTGAGCTTAAGGCGAGACTTGTGTCATCCTCTTAATAGCTCAATCACTCTCTCGATCCTGTGATGGATTACAAACTTGTGATTGACACCTCAATCACACTAGCATGGCCATGCACTTCCATAATCCATTACATCGAGGGGCCCAGAGATATCTCTCCTATAAGGAGGGGCAAATTCTATCTTGATCATTCACATCCCACTACATGTTTCATAGCAAACCTGAAGACTACTTTTATGACTACCCAGTTACGAGTAGTGTTTAGTTGTCCCAAAATAAGCTACTACGTATGTTGGGAACAATGATGATCTCAAGTCTAAGGACTCTATATAAACATTACTTGAGACTAACTGATGACACATGAAATCTCTGCAGTATCTCATGGCGGGTCTATCCAACATATGTTCACAACATATGTCCATATTATCGATTCGGTATCTCCATACCATGATCCATGAGACATGATCATCAATCAATACATATGCTGATGTTAGAATCATATTTGTTCCTCATATGATACATGATCAGGGATCATTTAGAAATAGCAATGTTTGACATTAAGAGTCTCATGAATAAGTCATGTACTCATTGATCAATAATGATAATGTCTATTTCAAGGAACAAATCAATACATTATAAACATAGCATGTGATATATATAACATCTCCATGTTGCCTCTAGGGCATATCACTAACACTTCTATGGACCAAAAGTGGCGTGGTGATGTAGGAGTAGACTTGGGTAAGGTTTTGGTTTGGTCCCCAATCAACTTCTTTGATCATCCATGTGTTCCTTGCGCACGGTCTCTTTCCCTTCACCCAAGCAAGTATCTTTGCAAACGAGAACACACAAAACTCATGGTGCAGTAACGGCTGTTCAAATATATAACACATAAATCTTATGTAGAAAGTATGCACCTTTGATTGATGAATACATAAGATAGCTATGATCATATCTGAGCTAGTGATGTCCTCATCAGGTTTCTTATCATAATTAAATCATTAGGTAGCAATTTATTCTCAAAGTCACCAAAAGAAGAACTTAGGAACAAGTTCACCTGGAGATTCAATTGTCATGCCCGAGCTCTAGTAATTGGCCCTTGCGTAACAACTTGAGGATTGTTGTAAGTATTCAAATGAGTGATGTCCTCATCATAAGACGTGAGTCAGTGGTTCAAATCCGATAAAGTACTTATTCATTCACTTTCTTTCTTATTTTTGAAAACTTCTCTTTTTTTTATTGAATTTGATGACTTAGTGCGAGATGCATGCATTTTTGGTCTAAACACTAAACGAAGCAGGGAGTGTAAATTGCAAAAAAGAAATTGGACTGTTTTTCCTATTCAATCAATCAAATCACTACCCATACTAAACTAACATAGAATCCCCTTTTTTATTAATCTATTCTTATTCTATATCCTTTATAAACGAATTTCCCTAAAAAGTAGGGGATGATCCGTGAATTAACCTAACCATCAACTAAAAAAAATTCAACAAAAGCATAACGGAAAACTAGGAAGGACTCCTTGCTTTGGATCTAGTTATACTCTTCGACTATATTGATAATTCCAAGAAATTGCTCATACTATCATTATAGTATAATGAGGAGCGGTGTTATATGGCCCTATCGTCAAGTGATGCCCCTATCGTCTAGTGGTTTAGGGCATGTCTCTTTCAAGGAGGCAGCGGGGATTCAACTTCCCCTGGGGGTAGGGAGTATTATGAAAGGAGGTTAATCATAGATTATCAAAAACCCTAGAATAAATTCTTCCTAGGTCGATGCCCGAGCGGTTAATGGGGACGGACTGTAAATTCATTGACGATATGTCTATGCTGGTTCAAATCCAGCTCGGCCCAAAAATCTAGGGCTTCGTGAATATGAGCTAAATCAATTTTATTTTATGGAAGAAAATAAAATGTTTGATCCATAGAAATAAGGGATAAAGAGAAAAGAAGAAATTTTTTTCTAATCTATATCTCTCTCATTCCTCTCTTACAAACAAAAGACCCTTTCTTATTGCTTATTGAAAGGTGGATTATTATCTATTTTTAGCGATAAAAGCGACATACTAGGTATGTCATTCTCACTATACTCCCATACGATACGGGGGTATGTAGTATATGATTCGTCTATTTCTTAGAGTAGGACAGGCAAATCTTCTTATGGTTCCATTTAAGAATAAGTATGCCATATGCCCGTGGGGATTTAGTTCAATTGGTCGGAGCACCGCCCTATCAAGGCAGAAGCTGCGGGTTTGAGCCCCGTCAGTCCCGAACTAGGGTTCAATGAATGGAGAAATTCATCTTTCCTTTTCCCATGAAAAAAGGGGGGCAGGAAGCAAGATCAAATACCTACGGGGTACCTTTATTTCACTTTTTTATTTTGCGTTTCTCAGTAAAGAGGGAAGAGTATAGGAATTTTTTTATCACTACTTCTGGTTGATAGCGAAAGACATACATATCATACATGGATTAGTATAATTTGGGATATTACTCTATCCTTATAATGATACCATCCTCCTCTTAAGTTCCTTTTCCACTCTTATGGAATAGAATACGGGTATTTTACTAGAATCCATACATAAATCATATTTGTTTATTGTTAGATAGTGAAATTTAATATAATTAGAATTAGTACTTTTAAAAATCCGCTCTCATCTTTAGACCCCAAAAGTGGATTTTGATAGTAACCTAACAAAAAAACCAAGCAAGGCAAGCGCACTTTTTCCTAAATTAAAGTATTCTTTTTTTTAGTTAAGCCCTCTTTTCTCCATCTCACTACTTATACTGCTCATTTGGACGTCTCTATAATCTATAGAAAGTTGGCCATATAATACATAGTTAATTGTGTGTATAACTATAAAAAAAGGAAGGGCAATTGGATAAGATAAGAAAGATCCTGCGTTATAAATATTGAAAAGAAAAGGTATAAAAGGATGAAAAATAGGAGGATTCCTAATCCAATCAAAAAACTTATTTTGGCTTTAGTATGGATAATAGATCTTCCTATGTTATACTATTCCACTCTCAACCATGAATTGATTTGATAGATCCGATATTCATAATATTGAATTGATTCTGTATTATCAGAATGCAAGTCCTCCCGAATTACAGGATACCCTTTTCGTCTCCATGGGATTACATCCCGAGTTATTGCCAAAAAAAGGAAGTTATGGAAGTCAATATTCTTGCATTTATTGCTACTGCATTGTTCATTCTAGTTCCTACTGCCTTTATACTTATTATTTATGTAAAAATAGTCAGCCAAAATGATTAATTGGAAGTTCAATTAATCATTGAAGAAATGAAAAAGGGATTAAATAAAATAAAAATCCAAGTCTTAAATGAAAGGATCTGGTTGGAATTCTAAAGTGTGGTAGAAAGAACTACATGTAGTTCTTTCTACCACACTTTAGAGTCTTTCTATTATATTATCTTGAATCTACATAGAATAGATTACTAGATTGAAATAGTAGTCTAATTCAATTTCTTTTTTCACTGCATCTACTTAATTTCAATCAAGTCAAAATAAAAAAAATTGAAGACAATTCTTCATTGAAAGAATCCATGGAGGGAGAGAAAAATAATATGAGAATAGACTATAGTAAAAGAAAAAAAGGAAAAGGAAAAAACCAGCGAATCTTTCATTCTTAAACATGCCGCGAAATGTTTCAAAAGAGCATAAAATTTATTTTAAGAACTAAGAATAAGAAAAGAGTATAAAACAAATGGAAAATGTGCGATATGTTGGGAATAGCTCCGCGGAAGAAAGTCTAATTTTCTTATGTATAGAACTTTTTTAACCATTGGTTGTTTCTAGTAGTGATTATGAATTGCTCTAATCACTCTTTCTATCTAATCGCTCTTTCTATTTCTATATAGTAGAATAGAAATAGAAAGAATAGAAAGACTCTTTCTTACAAGAGTTTCTCACAGGAGTGAAACAAAATTAAAGAAAGAGAGAAAGAATAAAGATGGGCAAAATGATTAATGCAAAATGGTCAATTAAAGAAAAGAGTTGATACAAGAATTCGACTACTCAATTAATTTGTAGTATCCCTAGAGTCCACTCCTCCCTCATACTACTAGTGAAAGAGAAAATACAAAGACTACCATTAAAGTAGCCCAAGCGAGACTTACTATATCCATGTAAATTTTGTCTCCTATTTCTATGAAGGATTATTCTACTATTGATGAATAATCATAGTAGAATCAAGGGTACAGAGTCAAAAAGGGATTCTGCCCTAAGGCTTTGGATGAATCAGTTCAAAGAATTTACTCTTAACAAATTCTTAGTGTATTTCTGGTAGAATTGGGGAGCATCAAGTATAAATCCGATACATAGCCCTTTTCCTTAAAAAAGAATAGGGGGATGATGTCCTGAAAGAAGACAAGACACAGGAATAGGAAGATTTTTTTCCTTCTTTTGTTACCCTTTTTTTATAAGGAAAGGACATTAGGATAGATAAATATTTATTGGATACCTACATTACCTATGTTTATTTTTGACCTAAGCCCTACAGCCCACTTTCTATCATTCTATGAAAAAATGAAGAAATTTTATCCACAACTCCGAAATTGATTTTGGATCAGCCTATTCAACGCAATTCTCGGCAGAATCAGTAACCCTTACTTTAGTGTATGTAGGTACATAAAATGTACGATAAATAAAATGTCTGATAATTAGGAAGTCTTGATATCCCTTCATGCAATCCCTTCTTCAATCTTAGATTGAAAAAAAAGAATACCCCTTAGGACCCTTTGGATACCAAGATTTCTGACATCTTAGCCTCCTAGTTTTAAATTCTTGAATCAAATCAAGTAAGAATCAATTCAAATTAATAAAAGAATAAGGAAACGCTATCTCATCCCTATTGGTAGCGGTTTGGGCCACTACTGCTAAAACAAACCACAGTTTGAGGAAAGAACAGTGGTTCTCAAATCCAGTATCGCCAAGCCCAGTTATTCTCTTGCCCCAACTTATGCGGGGTGCGAATTTGTCGAGTTGGATTAGTACTATAAGTCTAAGTATTTTATTGATTAGGTGGCACCCAGATTTGATCTGGGGATAAAGGATTTGCAGTCCCCTGCCTTACCGCTTGGCCATGCCGCCAAAAAATACGATCTAAAATCAAGAAAAGAGCAAGTATTCATCCACGTTTTCTTACTAAAACTGACTTTCTTTTATCTTGAATCCAATTCTACTTACTTTTTTCCAATCTTTTTCAAAAAAATCTATTCATGCTTTTTTTGGATCCAGTTTCGATTATTCTCCCTTTTCTTTCTATTGAAATGAAAAAGGAGAAAACTGGATTTCCAGTCACAGACTACAAAATTCAGAACAAATTACAACCATTAACTAGAATTCTCTTTTTATTTTGAATTGCAGTAGTGAACGACTCTTAAATTGGTATTCTCTCCCACCTGCCATTTAATGGCATAATAAAAGACAATAGATTTATGCCTAATCCATATATAGGTAAACTCTAGGCTCGAACAACATTATTATCTATAGATCCCCCTTATGTACATATCTCTGTGGAGAATCGTTCTTTAATTTTTCATTGCATTAAATATCTTGAATAAAAAAAAGAAAATTGACTTTGATATGTAGAGGTCCAGAACTAGATTGGCATGTACTTAAAAATAGTACTTTCTTTATTTTAGGATTCTACAACGAAATCTTCTATTTAATAGAAATTCTACTACTACGAAACAAAAAAGAACCTTCAAATTCTTTTTTGAAATTAAACTAACTGTGCTATTCTCAATCGAACTGAAGTCAAACTTTCTAGTGCTTCTAAATTATTATATTATGGGTTTATCCCATTCATAGAAAGGAGATAAAATAAGAAATCTTTGCCGTCCAATCTAATTAGAATATCATAAAGTGTAAGTGGCAGAATTTTTTTCGAGGTTGTAGGAATGTTTTATCAATTCATTTCATCCATTTGGACCCCTGGCAAATTCGAACTTTCGTTGAAATTGTCTCTATTCATATGTATGAAATACATATGTGGAGTTCCTGAGAATTTCATGTGATTTAGTAAACAGAATATAGATTCCATATTTGCTATATTGATCCATAGGGATTGATGAAGAATGAGCTGATAATGGAATTTGGTTCGATAAACATGAAACTAAAGATTAAGATGCTCTGGAATGGAAATGAGGGAATGTCCACAATACCCGGATTTAGTCATATCCAATTCGAGGGATTTTGTAGGTTCATTAATCAAGGCTTGGCAGAAGAACTTGAGAAGTTTCCAAGAATTAAAGATTCAAATCATGAAATTGCATTTCAATTATTTGCAAAATGGTATCAATTGCTAGAACCTTCGATAAAGGAAATTGATGCTGTGTATGAATCACTCATCTATTCTTCCGAATTATATGTATCCGCACGATTAATTTTCAGTTTTGATGTGCAAAAGCAAACCATTTCTATTGGAAACATTCCTATAATGAATTCCTTAGGAACCTTTATAATAAATGGAATATACCGAATTGTGATCAATCAAATATTGCTAAGTCCCGGTATTTACTACCGCTCAGAATTAGACCATATGGGAATTTCTATCTACACTGGGACTATAATAACAGATTGTGGAGGAAGATCGGAATTAGCAATTGATTAAAAAGAAAGGATATGGTGTGGGCACCCCAGAAGTGCATTATGAAGAGTAACTATTACGGCAACGCGAACTATCTAGATGGATGGGGTCTCGAATAAAACCCGAATAAATGCGGTAACCATCCATCCTCATCGCAGACTTGCCATAATCTTTACCCACTCACAATACAAATCCAAAAATGCCGAGAAGTGTACAAAAGAGATAATCATAAGGATAGCTTGCCAGTCCTCCCCGTCATACGCCCGTCAAACCACTCGATGGTGGCGACCAAACACGATACGTACCCCAGAGGACTCGAACTACAATAGCTATCCCCCAACCATCTCAATTATACACAACTCATACTCATGTTCAGCTAGTCCCCAGGAAAGCGACTAGCCTCACACTTTCATCGCAAGCAATTGACAAACATCACAAGTACTCTAAATATGGATAAACGAGCAGCAGAGTTATAAATATTACATAGAGGGTTCACACCCTAATTCATCACAAAGTGGCACAAAAGCTTTGCAGCGGAAATAAACACAAAACAAAAACCAGTGGTGCCAAAACCCATACCACAGGGCAACCGATTGTGGATAGAACTTAACTACAACTACACATTATCCTCGCCACCCTCGACGGGATAACAGTAGATCACACCATCTTCATCGGTAACCTCACCTGAAAAGATGCAATGTGAGTACGAATGGTACACAAAAATAATAGTACAAAGGAAGCATGCTGGTTTCTACATCAAGGAAGAAGGCTATATTGACTTTGTCGAAGGATGAAACTCCGACGGCGGGAAGTCAGGAGACCCCCCTTTGAGATTCGGCCAGGGGAGTGGTTCTCAGGTGAAGCCGGCGTCAAGCGGAAGAAGAGATCAGCGCTCGGGGCAGAAACAGAGGGGCCCGAGCTGGAAGATAGGGGTCCGGACCGTCCGAACACGGTCCGGACCGTCCGAACTGTGGAGATCACGTGGGGAAGACGATGAACAGCGCGCGCAAGGGGGACACGAGGATTTATACAGGTTCGGGCCGCCGGAGCGTAATACCCTACTCCTGTGTGTGTGGTTTGCTATCTGTGGTGGATGAATGTGGGATTGCGGTTACAAAGTGGACCTGCGGGGAGCTCGGAAGCTAGCCCGGGGACTTGAGATTCTGAGAGAGAGAGAGAGCCGAGAGCAAGAGCTGGCCTGGGTGGCCTGAGACTGGAACTCAGTCTGCCGAGAGAGAGAGGCCTGGATCCTCCTTTATAGGTGAGGGGAGTCCACAGTGCCAATACATGAAGAGGGAGAGGAAGCTCTGTCATCTGCCCTGCCGCTCGTACGCACGCCGCCGCCTGCCGCGCCGCGCCGGAGGGACGTCCGGTCACCGTCTGGCTCTGCTGCTGCTGTCGGCCAGAGCGTGGTCTGCTGTGGGCGGCTGGACGTCAAGGTGGTGTCGGCCCGGCCGCCGAGGGTGGCTGGTCTGGTCGTCTTGCCGCTCGGCTGCGGGCGGCTGGAGTACGGAGATGTGACAGCGGCTGTCTCCTGAAGACGCTGTCGGGATGCTGTTGGGAGATAGGCGGGAGGCACCCTATCACCTCATTGTCTGGAGGGCTGGCGCAGAGTCTGTCGGGGCCGACAGGTGGGCCCGAGCAGGAGTGAGGTGGTGCGCCCGAGGCGAGGCACGGGCCCGAGGCCAACGAGGCCCCGGGGCCGAGCTGATATAGAGGACGCCCGGGACGGTGCCCGGGGCCGATGGCGATGGCTTCCCGGGGACGAGCCGGGGTCGAAGGAGCGACGACGCCCCGGCTCGTGCCCGGCCCGGTGGAAAGATGGCCCCCCGGGGATCTGCCGTGGCCGAAGACCCACGCGTCCCCAGGGCATGTGGGACCCCCTGTCCCATTTCGCCGACAGACTTGATTTTGCACAAAGCTGATTTTATTGACCAAGTAATACTTGAAACTATAAGCATTTTGTGAAATAACTCAATCTGAAATTTTAAGACAGCAAGTATATGGTTCTGAAAATGGAACATAAATGAGCATAAACCATGCTTTAAGCATCATCCATGGGCCACCCTTGCCCAAACAATTGTGCTACACTAGCACACCATTTTTCATGACTAAAGCCAAGTCATATTTAACATTAAAAATCCCTATATATAAACCCATCCATCCATGACTATCCTAAGTCATGGTATAACCACATAACCCAAGTTGGATGCTAACATGACTAACTAACACATCAAGCGTTCGTCCTGTGACTGTGGACACGGCTATTCGAATAGTTCTTACTCTGATCAGAGGTGTACATCTTTACCCACACGATGTGATAGAAGCCCAACGGCTACACTCTAGTTTGATACGTACATATCTGTACCCACACTCTACACATTGAGTACGGACTAGAGGTCACAACAAAACCTTTCGCACGCTTAGCCCCAACCACCTAAACCACGTCTGGGCCCCCGACGACTTAGTCTGCAGTTGATGACTAAGGCGGGCTCACCGTACGTGGAGCACCTTCGGCCACATCCAGGCTTCGCTCGAGTCCTCCAACAGAAATCCCTCCTCACGACTGACGGACGGGCGTAGATGGCCACAGCCTCCGTGCTACTGAGTTAAGCCGTCCCACTCCCGGCGTGTGGAAGTACGTAAGGTGCTTGAATAGACGTCACATGTTCGGTCCTTAACGACCCAGACGGCAAGCTTACGTGCATCGGGGAACACCATCCCTTCATCGCCCTATCATCCGTCCAAGTCAACATATTTTCAATTATTATTCAGAGTTATTCTTGTCAGATTTTAACCCATCCATTTCGTATTAAACTAGTTTTATACCGATAGCTCCATCTATCGGATTTTTTCTAAGTCTAGAAATAAGCATGGCTAAGCATTCGGTAAAATAAAAGTATCCCAAAGTCCTTAACCAGGGTGACAATGTATAAAGCATGGCATCAATAACCAAGAATGCGAATGCATACAATTGGGTAATATTGACTCTACCCGTTTTTTCCATTTTAAATAACTGAAGCATGCATATAGATATTTTTCACAAACAAATCAATTTATTGAAAACATAGGTTCAATATGCTTAGACGCTTGCCTTTGCTGCAGCGATAGGTCACTCTTCAAGCTCTAGGTTAATCTCCATATACTCCGTATCCTCAGAATCTATCGATAAGAAGCATATGCAATTAAGAAGCATTATGCAATTAAGAGATCAAATAAACATGCATATGCATCGTGCTCTAAAAATTATGAGATAAATACAGTAGGTAGGGCATATCCTAATGAGATTTTTGAGAAAGAACCAAGTCATTTGCATCCCTGGATGGAATACAAAAATGAACAAGTAGAAGGCTGAAAATGGCAAATGCTGAAAACTATCGAAAAACTTTAAGTGGAAAAATATGTGCTTGCCTTCTCTGGTAGGGATTTTATGAGTGTGAGCATGTGTTTTATGTGAAAATACATATCTTCCTAGATCCGACAAAAGTTGTTCACTGAAATTGATTTAAAATGATTTAGATATGAAATTTACAAGTTAACAAAGGAAAGGTAAGCAAATTAATTAGCGCCTATTTTGGAGTATTTATATCAAATACAAATTTTCCACAGTAAGTTTTACAATTTTCTGAGCTTTAACAGAAGTGGTTTCACATTTTTGGCAAATAGGATTGAATTTTATGGAATATTTCAATTATTAAGCCCAAAATAAGTCAATTTGCTTCATATTATTTTATGGATATTTTCTGTACAGAAGTTGTCCTATTTTATTTTACAGTAATAAGTTCACAAAATTTACAAGCTAACAAAAATTGGTTTTCACTCAATTTGAGTCAAAATGGAGAAGTTATGGATTTGCAAAGTTTAGCCATTTTTCTGTTGTAAATAAATCTTTTAATTACTTTTCCATTTCTTTCTTCTTTCTTTTTTCTGATTCCCTACAGCCCGGCCGCAAGCCAGCGAGCAAAGCAGAACAGGCACGGGACAAGGCGCGACGTGAGACCAAGGAAGCGACTGTCCGGACTAGGATGAGATTCGCGCGTGGCGAAACAGAGGAGGTTAGCTTCTCGGCGCGACTGAATAGAAAATTAGAAGAGATGATCCAAGGCGCGTCGGCTGTAGTCAGGCCCAAGATAGAAAAAAAAGAGGTCACGCCGAGTTAAGTGTCATCTTGACACCTCTGGTGACCGAAGATCTCGCCGGCGGCGATCTCCAGCGGCGCTCTTTGGAGTCGAGAGCGTCGACAAGGGGAAAACTTTCTACAAGCTCAGCTGGCCATATTAATGCATGCATATGCATTCTACCAAGTTATCTTTCTCACCGTGAGGTTTGACGAGGCCGGCGAGGTCCTTCGCGGTTGGTGGCGGTTGCACCGTTTGGTTCTTCTAGATCTCCGGCAGGTAGAAATCCTCTGGACGATCTCCCGCGCAGCTCTTTCTTCAGTCGGCCTGCGGGCAGGTAGACACGGGTGTCCACCAGGTCTACAGACTTCCTGAGACGCGTACCGTGCAAAGAATTGAAGTGAGCTCACCACAAGAGACGAGCGAATCCGCCGAGGTGCGGAGCTCGCCGGAATTGGCAGACAGAGGCTAATCTCGCGCGTCAGGGCTTCGCGACTCAGGCCTCTTCGGGCGGGGTCGTCCTTCGAGTACGGGCTTCTGGAGGCCGAGGCGACGTTGGTGCATAAGTGCTCAGTCAGACTCGCTCCGAGGCGGCCAGAAACGGCTAAGAGAAAGTAGAAGATGACTATGCCGGCGGGGCGGCGCTGCAGAGCAGAAAGCGAAGCACGGCGCGTTGTTCGCTAAAGACTATTGTTGATCCTAGGCAACCCAAGTTGCAAAAATGGAATGGTTAGGATTGGATTGTGTTCCGGTGTGTGGAAAGGATGAGCTCGAAGTACCGAGATTAAGCATGGGCTCGATTTTTGATCGAACAGCTTGTTCCGGCAGTGAGGTCGAAAATGGCTCTGTCTCCGGTGATCATTTTGTGGATATTGTCCGTTTTCTCGCTGAGCGTGAAGAGGATGAGATGTGGTTGGAGGTGCTGCTGAGTATTATGAGATTAGAGTGTGAAATGGTCGAGGTCTCCAAGGTTTGAGCTCATCATCTATCTGTTTGCGTCTCTCTGTGTGTCGCGTGAGGAGAAAGAAGTAGCAGTGACACGTTGGCTCATGCAGTGCTGAGTTGCCCATCTACCATAGTCCTTTGGGGTCCCACACGTCAGAGAATACTTTCTACACATTGTGGTTAGGCTTAGCCTATGAAAACTACATGTGGGGTCCTGGAGTCTTAATTCCTAGGAAGAGAGAGGCATGGGTAGAAATTGGGGTGAATACTCACTATCCCAAGACTGCAGAGGCTTTACAGGTGGACCAGGAGTATGTGGGTCCCACTGGTCAGTGAAGATGAGAGGAAAACTTCTCTAGAGACTAAGTGTTGTGAGCTGTATGACAGCTGTCTTGCATCTGTATTTCAGCAGATAAATAAGGGAGATAAATTATGGGAAAATTACTGAGCATAGAGGAAGATGTGTAACATGCTGACCAAATTTCGGTTAGAAGTGTCTGGTTTCCTTTGTGAAAATGCAAAGTACCACACAGACCCACCTGTTTTTCTGCAGTGTGGTTTATGTCCCTGGTTGCTCCTATTTATTTCATTGTGACTCTTTGGAATTAAATTAACCAAAATTCCTGGTAGTAGGTTCATGTGTCACACCTGTTGGGAAGTGTATCACAATAGAATTGCACTGTCTAATATAATCTCACTCTTATTTGGTGAATTTTAGAAGAAAACTAATTTGTCTCAGCCAGCTTTCTAGTTTTGCGATTGAGGACTTGGTTGAAGTATTTATTGAAGTGATAAAAATTATGTAAAATTTACATGGTTATTTGTGAGATAGCTTACAGGAATTTTTTTCCATGGTTATTAAGTGCTAACCTAAAACACTTCAGAAAAATCCTTAACTGTACCAATGCATATGACAAAGAGAAGGATCCAGGCTGAAACTGTTTGGAATTTTTGAGGGGTCTAAACTAATGGAAATAATGATTCTGGAAAAATATATTGATTCATGTAAATAATATAGTATTTGAATAAATTATTTTCCCATATATGTTTCTATGGAAGATTTGTTGCACTGCTTTAGGAGTTGGCCATTTTTGGGTGGGCGTTAGGGGTTTACTATTGAAAGTTTGAAAATATTTGCAAACTTTAATTTCGCATGAAGCGACATTGAAAGGATTTTGTTTGTGCACTCTAGTGCAGTAGGTTATAACCCTAATTACCTCAAAATTAGTTGGGGCTGTACATATGGCTCCAGTGAGTAGAAAACAAAAGATACTATTCTAGTTCTATCATCAGCTATGGTTCGAATCTAAAAAAATTCTAGATAATGTTTCCTACCCTGAATTTTCTTGTCTTTCCCAAATGCTAAGGAGAAGAAAGGATGAGTCAAAAGAAAAAGCTATTTTGGAGTTTTATCAACAATTGCTTGTGTAGGCGTGACCTAGTATTTCGGAATCCTTATGTGGAGGAATTACAAAAGAAATTTTTTCAACAAACATGTGAATTAGAAGATTGGTCGATGAATATGAATCAAAGACTGAATCTTGATATACCTCAGAACAACACCTTCTTAGTACCGTGAGATGTATTGGCCGCTTACATGATCATTTGATTGAATGAAAATTTGGAACGGTACTTATCTGACAACGACATATGAATCACTCGAAAAATACAAACGTATTCGTTCGGCTTGCAGATCTATTACAAGATTTAATCGGACTGCTCTTGGTCGTTACAACATGCGCGTTCAAAAAACTATCCATAGAGTATTCATACGTCAATCAAAACCAACCCACAAACTTTGGTAACTCCAACTTCAACCTCTATTTTATAAAACTACTTATGAGACCTTCTTTGTACATACCCCTTATCTCAAGTTTTTGATCAAACCAATCCAATATGACACAACTGTTCAGGCAAAAAGTGAGTTGTTTGGTCCTAGAGGATTGATAGGGAGAACTGCAGTTTTCAGAGCGAGATATCCATCCGAGTCACTATGGGGCGTGTATTTGTCCAATTGACAATGTCGAAGGAATCAATGTTGACTTAACTGGATCTTTAGCTATTCATGTGAGAATTGATCACTTGTGGGGATCCATAGAGAGTCCGTTTTATGAATATCTAAGAAAGCAAAACAAAAAAAAGGAGAGACAGTGTTTATTTATCACCAAATAGAGATGAATATTATATATAGCAGCAGAAAATTCTTTGTCCTTGAATCGGGGTATTCAAGAAGAACAGTTGTTCCAGCTAATACCGTCAAGAATTCCTAACTATTGCATGGAACAGATTCATGTTAGAAGTGTTTTTCCTTTCCAATATTTTCTATTGGGGTTTCTCTCCATTCCTTTTATTGAGCATAATGATGTGAATCGAGCTTTAAGGAGTTCTAATATGCACCGCCAAGCAAAGTTCCACTTTCTCAGTCTGAGAAGTGCATTGTTGAAATTGATGGAATGCAAAACAGCTCTACTTCGAGGTTTCTTTACAGCCCGGTTTTCCCGAACGTGAGGAAAGATCATTTCTACTGATAGTCACAAGATCCTTTTTATCAAGTAGTGGGAAGACGTATAAGTATTCCTTTAGTTACCATTGGACGCTCTAACAAAAATACTGTACCGCACCAAAAACCTCGGGTTCCATGGGGTAAATCCATTAAAAAAGACAAATTTTAGCGGAGGGGGCTGCTACAGTTGGTGGGAACTTGCTTAGGAAAAACCAATATTAGTAGCTATATGCCGGGCGGGAAGGTTACAATTTGAAGACGTCAGTATTAATTAGCAAACGTTTGTATATGAGGATATTTATACTTCATTTCACATCCGAAAATATGAAATTCAGACGATATGAACAAGCCAAGGCTCCGCTGAAAAAATCACTAAAAAATACCACATCTAGAAGAACATTTACTCCGCAATTTGACAGAAATGAGTTTGAATTGGGTCTTGGGTAGAAACAAGATATTTGAGATAGGTAAAAACACCTTCAGATAGCAAGCAAATCGTCCTATATCACGGAAGTTGATATTACAGCCATATTTGCGTCTTGAGGTATCCACTTCAAAAGAAACTTCTCTCAAACTACAATAAGTGGAGGAGGGCGCGTTATCTGGATGTGAAATGGATCCAGAGGATCCCTCGACATAATCGGTGTTGTGTATATATTTTACAAAAACGCGAAATCAAAGTTGGGGATAAAGTAGCACGGAAGAACACGGGAATAAGGGATCATTTCCAAAATTTTGCCTAGGCAAGATATGCCCTATTTGCAAGATGGAATGCCTGTTGATATGTTTTCAATCCCTTAGGAGTACCCCCGAATGAATTGGGACAAATATTTGAAAGCTCGCATCTCTCT
>RYFJ01000679.1:0-100046 GCA_003991445.1 Oryza meyeriana var. granulata | reverse complement strand
AAAGAGAGGAGATTGCCCGCAAAGCAGAAGCTATCAGCGCGGGATTTAACGCGGTCTCCACCGTTGGATACCCCCAATACCTGCGCTGTCAGAAATGGCTATCACGCGTTCAAAACCGCGCGGAATCACCCAGATGCGGGTTTCCGCACCCGGGACGATCCCACTCGTCTGGATCCGGTCGTCAAAAATATTAGGCTGGAGAAAAACTCTCATCGACGGAGGCAGTGCGCTCAAACATCCTGTTCGCAAGACTTTGGAACGAGTGAGAATCCTCGTTCAGAACTGCGGCCGAGCACGCGCCCTTCCATGGGATAATCCCGGCTTGTCATCAACCGCCACTCGGCAGATAACCTTGCCGGTGACCTTCGGCACGCGGGACAACTTCCGCACAGAACACATCTCCTTCGAGGTCGCCGACTTCGAGCCCGCGTATCACGGCGATACTCGGACGACCGGCCCTCGCCAATTCATTGCGATCGCACTACACATACATGGTGCTGAAGATGCCGGGCCAGCCAGGAGTCTCTCCTCCCTCCGCAGCGACGCTAAGAAGCTTCACCTGCGACACGGAGAGCTGCGAGCTGGCTAAACACAAGAAGCGGGCAAGTCGGGGGCGGACAGCATCCGCAAGGCCGCTACATCTGAAGTCGATAAGATCCAGTTCCGGCAAAAAAGCAGCGAAGTCGGGAATTTCGGTGGACTCTGACACAAAGAGATCCGCCCTGGAACCTTCGACCCCTCCAAGACCGCCTTAGTCGGGGACCCGGACTGCGACCCAAATAGGAAGACCGCGCATTCCGTCACCTTCCTCCAAGCCAAACAAAGAATATCTTCGCGTGGAAACCGGTCGCGACATGCCGGCGTCAAGGGGTGGATCGAGCATTGTGCCCTAGAAGCCTAAAGCCAGACGCGCAAGCCGGTCAAACAACGGCTGCGGCGGCTTCGCTCAAGACGCAAGGATGCTATCCGGGAGGAAAATCACCAAGCTCCTCGCAGCCGGCTTTCAATCAGGAGTCTACCACCGGACTGGCTGGCCAACCAGTCTGGTCGCGGAAGAAAAACGGTAATGGCGCCATGTGCGTCGACTACAACGACCTCAACAAAGCGTTGCCCCGGCCGCGCATTTGGTCTTCCCAGGGATAGATCAGGTGGTTGATTCTCCACGGCGGGGTGCGCCTACTTAGTTTCTCGCTTTATTCCGGGATATCATCAAAATTAGCTTGAGGAAACAAGACTGTTTTCAAGACATCTTTCATCACGCCGTTTGAGGAGCGTATTGCTATATCACAATGCGTTCGGTCTGAAAAACGCAGGCGCAAACATACCAATAGGGCTATTTAGCGGTGTCTGCACACTCAGATCGGGCGCAACGTGGAAAGCCTACGTTCGAGTATGTGTGATCAAGTCTAAATCAGACAAGACCTCATTGCCAGACTTGGAGAAACCTTCCAAAACCTTCCGAAGATTCAAGAGAAGTTTGAACCCGGACAAGTTGCAGCCTTCGGGGTGCCGTCTGGGAAGTTTACTCGGCTTCATCGTCCTCGCAACCGCGGCAAATCGAGGCTACCGGAGAAAGTCAACGCCATCAAGAAATGGCGCCCCCGACCAACCTCAAGACATCCAGAAGCTGACAGGCTTGCATGGCGGCAGCTCAGTCGGTTTATCATCCGACCTGGGCGAACGGGGCATGCCCTTCTTCAAGCTCCTCAAAAAGGCGGAACCTTTCAGTGGGACCCCGGAAGCCAGCACGCCTTCGAAGACTTCAAAGAATTCCTCACATCCCACACGTGCTAGCGTCACCCTGCCCCAGTAACCACTAATGCTTTATCTGCGCAACAACACGGTAAGTCAGCACGGTGCTTGTAGTGGAGGCGATCCCGAACAGGGTCATCTTCAAAAAATACAACGGCCAATCTATTTTGTCCAGCGAGGTCCTTGCCGACTTCCAAAACAAGAATCCCGCAGGTCCAGAAGCTGCTATAACGGCCCATTATACTCATCACAGTCCGTAAAGCTGGTGCACTACTTTAAGCACGCATTTCAAGTCAGCGGGGTGGTCACAGCGTTTCCACTCGGGGATGTCCTTCATAATCGCGAGGCCACGGGCGGCCGGATCGCTAAATGGGCACTCCCGAGCTGAATGGCGTTTGACATAACCTTTCAGTCCACGGACAGCTTATCAATCTCAACTCTAGCCGACTTCGTGGCCAGAGTGGACAGAAGTTCAACTCCCAACACCAAACAACAAGCTAGAGTACTGGACAAATGTACAGTCTCGACGGTTCCTTACGGATCGGTCGGTGCCGGGGCTGGTGTCATACTGACATCCCCCACTGGCGAAAAGTTGAAGTACGTACTATAAAATCCACTTCCCCGGGCTTCCGCCACAACGTGCCAATACAGGCTCTTGTTCACGGGCTCCCGCATCGCCATATACCGCATACGTCGACATGGTTGTGCGGCTAGGAGACTCCAACTCGTGGTCAACCCAAGTCATGAAAGCTGGACATGTCTCGACGACACAATGGCGGCATACTGTCAGGAGGTCCGCAAGTTGGAAAACAAGTTCGAACTGCGGGCTTGGAAATACACACGTCCTGCGTCAATACAACGACGCGGCCGATGAGCCTGGCAAACATGGGGATCCAAGCGAGAAGCGTTCCCGACTGGAATGTCTTTCGTCGAGCAACTATGGAGCCATCAGTCAAGAAGAAACCGGCAACAAGAGCAGTCGGGAGGCGAGCCTACCCGACCGCCTCACCGCGAAGTGCTGCACATATGTCAAAGACTGGAGGGGTCCTGTTTCAAATTCTCCTGGACGATGAACTCCAGAAGATCGCAATCAGCCGATCAATCAAGCGTCGAAGCAAAAGCTTCCTGCTAGTCGGAGAAGACCTGTACGAAGGAGCGCATCCGGTGTCCTCATGCGCTGTGTCACCACCGAGGAACGGCAAGCAGATCCTGAATTCAATCCACTCGGGCACACTGTGGCAAGCACGCTGCATCCAGGACGTTAGTCGGAAAAGCCTTACCGGCAGGGATTCTTCTGGCCCACGCAGTCACAGACGCCAAAGACATCGTTCTGCGAAGTGCGAGGGGTGCAGTTCTTCGCAAAGACAGACAAATCTTCCCGCCCAGGAACTCCAGACTATCCCCATCTGCTTGGCCATTCGCAGTATGGGGGCTGACATGGTCGGGCCAATTCAAGAAGCGGCCAGGAGGGTTCACGACATTTATTTGTCGCAGTGGATAAATTCACCAAGTGGATTGAGGCTAAACCTGTCGCAACAATCACAGCGGCACGAGCAAAGGATTCATCTTGAATACTATATACCGGTTTGGGGTCCTAACCGCATATAACGACAATCGGCGGCTCAGTTCGCGGCAGGCCTAATTCCAAGATTTCTGCGACGACTTCGGCATCAAGATCTGCTACGCGTCTGTGGCACACCTCCGCGGAGCAACGGGCAGGTTGAGCGCGCCAACGGCATGGTCTTACAAGGCATCAAGGCCAGGATATACGACGACTAACAACCATATGCGGGTCGGTGGGTACAAGAACTACCATGTTCTCTGGTCTCTCAGAACCACGGTTAGTCGGGCAAACAGGGCAATCCCTTTCTCCTGGTCTATAAGCGGTAACTGAGGCCATTGCTACCCGACCGAGAATACAGTTCGGCTCTCCGCGAGTCCGGGCTTACTGCCGAAGACGATTCCACAGCACCGACTGATCGAACTAGATCAGCTGGAAGAAGCAGAGACGCCGTTCAACAATCCAGTCGGCAAGGTATCTTCAAGGCCTCTGCGTCGCTCCCCGCAATCGCAATGTCCGTGGGCCGCGACCTTTTTGGTCGGGGATCTCGTCCTAAGGAAGATACAAACCACCAAGGACAGGCATAAACTGTCCCCCATCTGGGAAGGGCCGTTCATTAATAGGCCGAGGTCACGGCTGGCCAGGCGCCTACCGAGCTGAAGACCAAAGACGGCGTCCTCATCACCAACTCATGGAATATAGAACAGCTACGTCTTTCTATACTGAGTCTTACTTTTTCCCATGTGTACAGTTTTTTCCTGGACTCACTACGCCGCTTGTTCGCAATCGAGTAGTGAGCGGGGGCTGCATGAATATATGTGTTCTGTCAATAACATACAAGCTTATCTCACCTCGGTTATGAAGCCTTGCCACGACTGATGCATTCGCGCCGAGTATAGCATCTTCCTCCGAACGATTTTTTTATCAAGTTCTATGAACTAGCTCGTGCATGCTACATGGTCGGGTAAAGCTAATGACACCGAATAATAAGTTTGGCGGCACGACACATATATTCACACATGATCGTATATGAAAGCATATGTATACACGACTACAAAATATATTGCCTTTACAGACCCAGGTCTCGGGTAATCGCTTCAGCAGTCGGCTTCGCCTGTGAGATCAGCTCCAGCGCTTCCTCGGGCGTCGTCTCTCGGAAAATCCCTCCCGATGGCCTCAATGTCCGCCCTCGGGTAGATGGACTTGGTCATTGCTAGGGTGCTGGGCCACGCCGGCGGCAACCGCTCGTCTGAGTACCTTTTCAGGGCACTCGGCGCGTCCTCGAGACGCCCCAGTTATTTGAGGAATTCTGCTACAGCTGTCCCACTGAGCGGGGATCCACAAGGTCGAGGAGCCCCTTCACGGACCCGACGAGGGCGCTCCCGTGACTCCCTGATTGACAGCTTATCTCCTCCGTGTAGAACCGGTACTGTTTTTTGGGCCTGGACGTTGGGCTCTCATGCCTGCCAGATCGGCCGGCAAGTAAGCTTGTCAGGATCGGCTACACACAGGGTGAATAATGTATTGGCTGAGATCACAGTCGGGTTGAGGAGCTTTACTTTCGTAGTCGGCCTCCCACCCGGCCACGGTCTTCTCCAGTTCGGCCTTCTCTTACAAAATCGAGCTCGAGACGACGGCCTTCTCCAACTCGGACTTCTCCCGCTCAGCTCTCGACCCTTCAAGCTCTTGGTGAGGGAGCCCCTTGGACCGTTTCAAGCTCGCCCCCTGTCCCCTCTCCCCTATTCGGACTAGCCTCCTTCAGCTGCCGACTCCCTCTCCGTTCGAGGTCTGCACCATCACAGATTAGCCAGAGCTCAATCACGCGCAGTCATGACACCACCAAGCAGTCGGATCGACGTAGCTGGATGATTACAACCAACGGTCCAGTCGGGGAGATATGCTCGAGGATTTTACCTCTGATCTTCTCGGCTAGGGCCCATGTCTCAGCCCTGAGCTGATCGCAGCGCCGCTCTTTCAAGCCAGGCCTCCCTCCTCGTGTGACGCGCCTCATCTCGGGCCTTCAATGCCCGGAGCTGTTGTAATTCCGCGAGGTGGGGAGCCATCTCGACCAGGATCTCTGTCATCGCCTCGTTGCGGTCGACGAGTTCTGCTCAGGACAAGGAACAAACCGACGACAGAGTCAAACATCAAGACAAGAAGATTGCTGGAGCTTCACTACAAGAATCATACCGCGACCTTGGGACCCGTTGATGGCGGCACGAAGCAGGCTCTCGCGCTCTCTTCCTTGCGACGACTTCATCGAGCCTGAAGCTTTTCATAGTGCCGTCGCGAGTGGTCCACGAGAAGGTCCGGGGCATCAACACGTGGGGGAGCTTCGATCCCGAGGCAAATGTGGGATCTCCGGTGCGGCGGCAACGGCGACGATGGCGATGACGATAACCATGATGGCGACGGGGTCTGGCCGCGGCATCGCCTTCCCCTACAACAATTGGGGACCGGCTTTCGGGGGATCCGTGCCCCGCTTCCGCGACGTATGGTGCCTCGGGGGCTGGGGCCTCAGTTTCAAGCCACCTCTCGTCGAGTGGGGTAGTGGCCTGTAGTCGGAGCCACCTCGGTTTCAGCGACCGGGCTGGCCGCCGGCTCAGCAGGTGTGTTCGCTGCTACGGAGCTGACTCGGCTGGGGCGGACTCATCAAGCAGAGTCAGATGGGTCAACCTTTTTGAGGTCGATATCGGCCTGCTTCCTGCACAAAGAAGCAAGACATCAGGACTGTATTTTATACATACAACGACTACAGAATGCTTGGAGTAGCGCACCCTCTTGGAAAACTTCAGCTTCCTGCTAGCGTGCCCGCTCCCGGCGAAGCGCTAGCATCGGCACTCGCCCGGCTCTCCACGGTGTCGTCGACGGCAGAGGCATGTCGGCCTGAGTCGGCCTCGTTGACTCTGGTCCGGTTGGATTCGGGTTCCTTCGCCCAATCGGCCTCTGCCCTGATTGGCCCCTTGGCGGCGCTGTTGCTGAGTAGACAGTCGAGCAAGCCTGCTGCTCTCAGCCTGGGACTTCGACGCTCCGCGTGGCGTTGTGGCAGCGGTGTCCTTTATCTTCAAAGCTACGCTCATGGCACGCGCTGTCATGGCCTCGCCCCGATATAAAATTGGGGCTTCTTCCGCTCTCTTGGAGCCGGGTTGGGCATCAGAGGGACTCTTGGCCTCTTCCTCGGCGCGACCGCAGACAATGGACGAGAATCTTCATCAAAATTTCCTCGTGCCACTATAGCAAGTCGACAAGATTACCATCACGCAAGGTTGAACAATCATCGTTCCACAGGCGTTCACCACAGAAGAAAGTAGAAGGTTACCTTGGTCCGCGGCGGATGAAGCTATAGGCAGCAACTCGGCGGTTATCATCTTCGGTGGCAAACGACCCCTTCGGAGAAGAAGCCCAAACAAGGTATCGGTTACTGCCCCCTTGTCCGCTGTCTCGCTGCTCACCCGGTCGGGATCGTGTTTACCTCTGAAGGCCAGCCGAAAGCGCTTCTCAGCTTCAGCGGCTGGACGCGCTCGTCAGGAAACGACGAGCCACCCAGGGCCCTGTCAAGCCGGCCTCTTGAGGTCATCTATTTCTTCGTCAGCAATATGTGTGCTGGCCTAGTTCTTCAAAGGTTGGCTCCGAAGACCAGCTTGGCAACACGCCGGCGGCATACCAGTAACGGGCGCAAGGAAGGAGCTAGATCGGCACAGTAAACCACTCCTTGTGCCAGCCCTTCAGAGAAGATTTCAAGGGCAAATCGATATATGTTTTCTTCCCGTCACTCCTTAGTTGAAGACCAGCCCCCCAATCAACACTGATATTACTCTTGGAAGGCTGGGGCTTGACATGGAACAAGTGTCGGAAGAGGATGAATGGGGCTCAACACCCAGAAAGCACTCGCAAAGAGTAACGAATATGGAGATCTGAAGGATCGAGTTGGGATTTAAATGCACCAACTCCAGCCCGTAGAAATCAAGGATGCGGCGGAAGAGAATCAGACGATGGAAGACACAAGCCCCGATCAAGAAAGAGGCGAAAACTACCGTTTCACCAGGCCGGGGGTTGGGGTCGACTCATCCCTCGCGACCGCCAACGGATCACTTCTTGGCTGGGCAACTTTAGCTCGCTCTCCACCGTTTCAGCTTCACAGCGCAATCTGAGATCGGCAAGAACTCCCTGGCGCACCCGCAGGATTCGTCGCCTTCGGCATGACTGGAGGTGTTGAGATTTGGGGGAAAGCAAATCGGGGGCTTGGAATAAACGAAGAGGATTGAAATCGCGAGTCTGGGTGGGGAATGGCTGCTGCTAACCCTAACCGGGCGGAGGCGAAAAGCTAGGCGCGAAGGTGGAAGATGAAGAGATTGGTTGCTTTGGGGAAGACGATGGAATCTTTTCTCTCTCCCATCCTTTTATAGCCTGAACCGACTAGATGGGCCCAGGCCTACAACAGTTGGTATTGGGCCGACAAGATATGAGTTTTCCTACAGTAGCATGCTCCATGTGGCCGCCCGCAGGCTGAGTTGAAATTCATAGCGCTGGTGCTACTCACAGGAATCGATGAGGTAAACAGATATGCTTCATGAGAGCCTTACTGCTAAACAATATGTTTGGGTATCTGTTTTATCAACCAGGTCTCGAGGATATATCCTTATAAGGATCAACAAGCTGGTCTTCATTAAAATTGGGGATGCAGGTATCTTTCTCGAGAACACCCTGACCACGTAATGGATTTATTTTCATAAAGTGGAACTCGGCTACATGAGTGGCCATCAGTTGCCATGAGCAACATTATTCCAGCCGACATGACGCTGAAGAGTCTAACTTTTCGAGTAGTGCACTACTCGGGAGAGACTATAAATTTCTCATTCCCGCTGACATGATGCGGAGGAGTCTAACTTCTAGGTGGGACGCCACTCGGGAAAGACTATAAACTCATATTCCGACTGACATGAAGTCGAAGAGTCCTATATACGAGTAGCCTCCTACTCGCAAGACTATAAATTATATTCCGGTTGACATGATACCGAAGAGTCTCATATACCAGTAGTAATCTACTCGGGAAAGACTTCCAGGTTAAAGATCTTTGACTTTAATGTTTAATTGTCTTCAATTAAGCACAAAGTCGGGGGCTACACCTAATAGGTGCGCCTATTCGGCGCACACTATTCATTTATCTACATGAAGCTTTCATAGCCTCGCTGCCAGCTGACATGAAGCAGGACTCGGGAAGACTTACTCAGACAAAGAGTACTCGGGAGCAATCGCAGTCGGTAACCTTCACCGTGGAGGATGAGCACTCGGCATCAGCTGTGACTCAACTATGAAGGTCTCAGGGGCTACTTGTGGAGCCATGGGCCCGGGTACTCACTACAAGCACATGGGCCACTCGGATAGAGGATGGGCCAGATCATGTAATTAGAGATAAGATAGCACCGGCAGGCTGTGCCTTGTACAATAAGGAAACATAGCCTTAGTCGGATAGGATTCTATCTCTAATAAGGAAATCTTGGTCGTATCCGACAGGGATCCTTACCATGTACCCTGTCCCTAGTAATATAAAGGGAGGCAGGGCGCCTCATGAGGGCACACCAGATCACTGATCACAAATCCACCTCAGAGGAATACACCTCAACTGGACGTAGGGTATTACTCACACGAGGGCCTGAACCAGTATAATTCCTCGTGTTCTCTGCAATCCACCGAATTCCAGGTCGCCGAGTACCCCCATAGTATTATTGCCGGTGCAAAGCATCGACACTCGGCAGGGCTGGAACGGTGATGGTTGCTCCAGGAGAGGTCTAGCAGTAGTGGAGTGCTACGGGCACTCGTCGATAGCCGGATCTGGACCAAGATTCAGAGAAGAGTCGTCGGCTTTAGCTCGGTGATGCTCCATAGTAGCTCCGTACGCGAGGAATCGGGATATAACTCACCGTGGTCAGAAAAAGCAGAAAAGGGGCACAGTGGCCGGCGGAGAAGAAGAAGACTTGGATCTACGACCTTGGGGCTTGTCAGCTCTTCGTGCTTGGTTCTTGGGTGTATTTTGGGCTAGCGACACGGCTGGCCAAGAATCAACTCCAGTTTTGCTTCGGTCAGGGAGAACGCATGCATGCCATGGCGGCGGTCGCCAGAGCCGAGTGCACACTGCGGCGTCTTCAACCTAGGAGATAGGGAAAGTAGAGGGGAAAAATGGATTAGGGATCCAAGGGTGGTTGTGTTCCCGTAGCTTAGATGCGGCGAAGCTCACCAGAGAAGAATGGCGGCGGTCGGTTTCTTGCCAGCACCGGGGAAGAAAGCGGCGTTCTCAGCGTTGCAGTGGTTTTCACCTCGGGCTCTCCGTGGAGAAGTGAGAGAGAATGGTGAGGAGAGTACAATGGCGAGAGGGCTTAAGTTTTTGTCAACCGTGCCGAGAGAACGAAGGCAGGAGCACTGGCACCGCTCTGTGGGCGTGTAGTCGGTGGCCTGGCACGTGTCCACGACATGGCAACGGTGTCCTGCAAGTGGGGCCAAGCTGGGGAAGGGCCTGTGACTGGCTGGTGGGGTCTACAGCGGCTGGGGCCCACTTGGCAGTGAAATAATAGAGAACAAGTTTCCAGAGGCTAAGTGTTAATGAAGTGGTTGAGGGTTAGTTTGGTCTGACCATTTGAATGGTCCTCACGTGCCGGTAAAAATCATGGGAAAACTGTGGTCAGTAGGTGGTATTGGCTAGCTCTGTGCAAATTTCAGAGTTTGTGGGGCTTTGTAGATTCTCCTGGGAAAATGGCAAATTTCGGCAAATTTCAGTTACTGCTGTGCACTAGTCCTGAGTTAGTGAGCTTGGGCCTATTATTTCATGTACCAAAATTGAAGAAGACATTGAAATTTTTACTGTAATTAGTTCACAATCTGACCCAGATTCTGGTAAATTTTGGTAAAGAAGGTCAATGATGAATTAATTATGGAAAAAATATTAATTGGGTTGTCTGCAGGGGAAAATATTCTCTGCTTTGCTGAATCCAAAATATTTGTTTGAGACATTTATTGAATTGATAAAATTTAGTAAACATTACAGTGGTTGACTGAGATAGTGTAGTTTCTAGGGGAATTTTCTCAGATTTTTATTTCTCCAGAAAGTTCCCTTAAAAATTTGAAATGACAATGCGATTCCTAGGTTTTCTTCGAAAGAAAGAAAAACATGGGTCTCCATATATATATATATATATATATATATTTATGTATATATGTAGGTAAAAGGTCTTGAAACAAAGCCTTAGCACTTTACATTAGTTTTTCCATGATTGTCCATAATTTATTTCCGATATATTTTTCTGGGTATGTTACAACTCTACCCCCCTTACAAAAAAATCTCGTGCCTGAGATTTTGCTAGCTCTAAAAGAAACTTGGAAACTCGGCTCTAAGCTTGTCCTCCCTTTCCCATGTGGATTCCTCTGGAGTATGATTACTCCACTGGACTTTGAGCATTTTGATATTACGGTTCCAGGTACGTCGCTCTACTTCTTCCAATATACGAATTGGATATTCTCTATATGAGAGGTCTGGTTGTATGGATATGTTTTCCATAGGAGCAAGCTCATTGGTAACTCTAAGACATTTCTTGAGTTGAGAGACATGAAAAACATTATGTACTTCTGAAAGTTGAGGTGGCAATTCCAATTGGTATGCTACTTGTCCCCGTTTTGCAATAATTCGGTATGGTCCAATATAACGGGGAGCTAACTTTCCGTGTATTTGAAATCGTCTAACGCCTCGTAGTGGTGATACTTTGAGATATATGTAATCACCTACTTTGAAGCTTAATTTGTGACAATGGTGATCATAATAGCTCTTTTGGCGTGATTGTGCCTCCTTGAGCCGACTTTGAATAATAGCCACATTTTGTTCAGCTTCCTCAATGAGAGTTGGACCAAAGAATTGTCTTTCTCCCACTTCAGACCAGAACAAGGGCGTTCTACATTTTCTCCCATAGAGTGCTTCAAATGGAGACATTTGAAGGCTAGACTGATAATTGTTATTATAGGAGAATTCCGCAAAAGGTAGGCATTTTTCCCAGTTGGTGTTGTATGTCATGACACAAGCTCGCAACATATCTTCGAGAACCTGATTTGTATGTTCAGTCTGACCACCAGTTTGAGGGTGAAAGGCTGTGCTGAAAAATAATTTGGTTCCGAGGAGTCCATGTAAATTCTCCCAAAATCTTGATGTGAATTGTGGTCCACGGTCTGAGACAATTACTTTAGGAACCCCATGTAGCCGTACAATGTGTGCTAAATAGAGCTCAGCTAGTTTGGCCCCATTATATGATACATGTACAGGAATGAAGTGAGCCACTTTAGTTAACCGATCAACTATAACCCAAATCGAGTCATGTCCATTTGGGGTTCTTGGGAGACTAGTGATAAAATCCATTCCTACTTCATCGAACTTCCATTCGGGTAATTTCAATGATTGAAGTAAACCCGCTGGACGTTGATGTTCCGCTTTAACACATTGACATACCTCACAGATAGCCACGTAAGCCGCGATATCGCGTCTCATGCTAGGCCACCAATATAGGGTACGTATGTCTTGGTACATTTTTGTGCTTCTAGGATGGATAGACAATGGGGACTTATGTGCTTCATTTAAAATGGTTTCACGAAGGTCTTGATTGTCTAGGATATATAGTTGTCTTCCATGAATGACCATGCCATCGGAATTCAAGGAAAAGTTTGGTTCCCTGTCTTCTTTCATATTATGCTTGATTTTAGCCACTTCTTTATCTAAAAGCTGAGCGGCTTTTATTTGGTCATAGAGTGTTGGTTGTAGTGCCAATGCAGCAACATAACCATCCTCTACAATTTCCAAATCAAGCTTTTCAAATTCAGAAGCTAAATTGGGTTGATTTTTCAAGACTTGAGCTGTGATATGGTGAAGCTTTCGACTAAGTGCGTTAGCCACCACATTAGCCTTGCCTAGATGATATTGGATGTTAAGATCATAATCTTTTATGAGTTCTAACCATCTCCTTTGTCTCAAATTCAGATTTGATTGGGTGAAGAAATACTTCAAGCTTTTATGATCGGTATAGATATTACACCTTTTCCCAATCAAATAATGTCTCTAGATCTTTAAGGCATGCACTACGGCTGCTAATTCCAGATCATGAGTTGGATAGTTGATTTCATGAGGTCGTAATTGGCGTGAGGCATAGGAAGTGGATATTTGTTTTTGATGGTGACTTCGTTTAGAGGACGATAATCCACACACATTCGCATGGTACCATCTTTCTTTGGTACAAAAAGTACCGGACATCCCCATGGTGATGAGCTGGGACGAATGAATCCCTTCTCTAGTTGCTCATTAAGTTGGGTTTTGAGTTCAGATAGATCCTGAGAGGTCATACGGTAAGGGCTTTTAGAAATGGGTGCTATTCCAGGTTTCAAATTGATCACAAATTCGATCTCCCGGTCGGGTGGCATTCCTGGTAACTCATCGGGAAATACATTAGGATACTTGCACACTATAGGTACATCTGAGAGTTGAGTAGACACTATCGCATGAAGGGATGATGTTTTAGAGCTGGGAGTATGATCTAGTGTGAAAGTGATAGAGTTGCCATCCGTATTTGTTAGGGAAACAGTTCTATTGGCACAGTCAATAGTTCCTTTATGATTAGTTAGCCAATCCATACCTAGGATGATGTCTATTTCCATGGAATTTATTTGGATTAGATTTGCTTTGAATTTTGTGTCCATTATCCTGATTGGAACATCCGTACACATTTGTTCTATTCTGAAAGTGGAGTCAGGTGATTGTATTAGCATGACCTTTGGTAAAAGTTTGGTCTCTAGGTTCTGTTGGTTTACTGCTCTGGTAGATATAAATGAATGTGATGCTCCAAAATCGAAAAGAATAGAAACGGGTGTTGAGTTTATAAGAAATGTACCTAGCATCACGTCAGGTGCGTCAGTGGCCTCTTCAACATTTACGTGGTTCAGACGACCATGTCCAAACGCTGGGGCTGGTTTTGGTACGTTACGGCCCCCATGCTGAATTCTACGACCCTGGGCTGGAGCACGTAGTGGAGCTTGAGCAATTTGTTTGGGAGGTTGTGGTACTTGCTTTTTGGGATGAGGACAATTAGAAGCATAATGTCCCATCTGACCACAATTGAAACAATTGACATTTACTGCCCGACCTTGTGTACCAGCTTGATAACCGCCGCGGTTATACCGTTGAACCGCCTGTTGTTGCGGACGCGGCGCTGTGTATTGAGGCCTTGGCTGAATTCTTGGAGCTTGAGGTGCAGGGGAACGATACACAACCCTCTGCATCACACGGGGACGGGAGGGACCAGCAGTAGTCTTTCTGGTTACCCATTTCCGCTTCCGCTCTTCCATCACCTTCTTCCCACTAGACTCCACTCGAAGAGCTTTGTGCACCAATGATTTCATGCTATGGATTTCATGAGCGGAGAGGGCATATTCCGTCTCTGGGTTGAGGCGGTCTCGGCAAAGTTTCACTTTCCTAGCCTCTGTAGTTATCTCTTCAGGAGCATACCGGGCAAGATAATTGAAGCGATTGAGAAAGTCCATGAAAGGCATATCTCCCTGCTTCAAGTTGAGGAATTCTTTCCTCTTAAGCTCCATAAGACCATCAGGGATATGGGTTGATCGAAATCCTTCCTTAAAAACTGCCCAAGTGATGGGCTCGTCAGCAGGAATGAGGGTCTTGTAGCTTTCCCACCATGCTGCGGCTACACCTTGAAGATAATGCGCCGCGTAGGCTGCTTTTTCCCTTTCGTCACAGCGGGCAAGGTTGAGTTTGGCCTCAATATCGCGAAGCCAATCATCTGCGTCGAGAGGATCAGTCGCAGATGAGAAGTTCGACAGATGAGTACGCTGGAAGTTTGCTAACTTCGATTGTCCTTGTTTTAAATTCTGGGTCATAGCCGCTCCGATGCTTTCATTGCTGGCGACCATTCGCTCAAAGAGCCGATTCTGCATCGCCAACAATTGAGCCATGGTGGGCTTTGCACCAGAAGTTGGCCTTTCCCCATTGGAGTTGGAGGGGTTTGTGTTAGACATTCTGCATGCAGATACAAAAAAGTCAAGACCTAATATAGAAATGATTCAAATACACTGAAATGATCATGTATATGGCAAGGTTGATTAACCTAGAAACATAGTGCGGAGCTATAAATTCAACCATATGGGAACCTAGCATCAAAATTATGTTGCCATAGTCTCAATTTAATCATCATGTACTGAATAGCACAAGGAATAAAATTCAGAACGGTAAGCAACACATTCTGAGAATGGATAAGAACATACACCGAAACGGTATTTACATCTAACCATAAGGTTCAATACAAACGGGAATACAGGGCAACCATTAAGCTCTTGTCACATGACAAGGCATACAACAAAATTTAGTTACCAAAAATATATTAAGGGATCCCAGATCCTAGGTTACAAGTGGGTTCTACATCCATCTTCCATCTTGCCTAAGGAAATTTCACATAGCCTGGGATAGATGGCTAGTGCCTACTATTACATTCTTAATTCATAAATGCGTCCGTCCTAGCGGACAAATCTAGGAGGTCCCGTGGTACCAAGCTTTGGAAGAACAGTTGGGATGGCATGAATTGAGGTTGACCTATGCTCAACCTCAATGTAGACTCCTGTGGGTTCAAGCAGGACTTTGTCTGGTTTGTACATAGCATCTTCCCCAAACATGAACTCTGGTGAGTAGACTTCACTGCGATGCCTAGAGAATAGACATTTCTCTAGTATTGCCACTCTACTGCGAGCATTCTCCATCTCTTCATAGGTGAGATGGTAGAGCTCATCTAGGGATCTTAAGAGACCTGCAAGTTATAGGTAGGGCGTGGCTGGTCCTTCTCCTAGCTCAGTCATGCTTGGAAATTAACGTCGGCCTACCCTTGGGTGCATGGATGGATAATAAAAGAAGTGGTCCACCAATTCTGGAAGTTCATGACGAAGGTGGGTTATGGCGATGTATGCACTGTGATACAGGGCAGAGGTGCAGTTCCAGCCGTGTCCAACATACTGGCGATCTCTCTCCTCTGGAGTTCTGCCCCTGATACATACTCTAGCCATCATCATGGTCTGGGAGGTCCCGATCACTGTGTTTAGCAGGTGATATTCGGGAGGGATGATGAACCCTGCGTATTGCATCATCAACCAGAGGGTATGCTGCATAGTGTTAATGTTGTACCCTCCGGTGTACGCATGTGGCTGATGGGCTTCTGACATCTACACAGAGATTACAATAGGGTTAGCCAGTTTGGTAAGAATCCAGAGGGCTTTTGGACAAACTTAAGTAGAGTTCCAAAGAACAGAAAGATTGTGCAACATGTGGATTGAAGTAGTTCTGTCCTGCATAGTTCTCAGACAAAACAGAGCCTTATGGTCACCCTAGGGGTATGATAAAATTACCAAATTTTTATATTCAGATTCCCTATAAAGCTTTCTTTGTTCTGAGGGAAAATTAGAATTTTCGCATGGTTAGTTTTTTATGTAGAAATTAAGCAAGTTAAGTGGCACAATTCTGGAACAGATTGTCCAGGGCACTTGTCGAATTTTTACCTCTCAGATTACTAGTTGAAAAATTCCCAGAAAATTTCTAGAACTTCCTCACTGGGTTCCTAAGGTACTGTTCAAAATTGGATATTTTATCACTTATAGTTTGGGCTGTACAAAATTAATAGGTAGGCAACCTACAGATTCCAGATTACATTCATGTCCAGTATACGAATTATCCCACTATGAGGTATTCCTATAAAAATTCCAGAAAAATTTATGATGCCTACTGGGTAAGTCTAGTTACTACTGGTAAAACCTAAAAATTTTATCTCTTCTGGTTCGGCCTACACAAATTTATTAGTGCTGCTAACTCCAGATTTCCGATTGATACATGCATCACTAATTCAATTTTTACAATTGGTTAAAAGGGTGCTAAACTCTCCATATTTTTACTACACTCTACTAACTAGGTTCAGAACCTATCGGATGAATAGAATGGCTATTCTTGCAAACAACCTAGGGCAACGGTCAAGCAATTTCCCATCCTAGCCCGTTTCTACCCATTTTGGGCTTCTCGTCAAATTTTGAAGGTAGGAGATAGGAGTAAGAAAATCACCCAATGATTTCAGCTAAAGTAAGTTTGATTTTCTAGTTATTCTCATTATCCAAATTTTATCATATTACCCCATTCTCAAAATCTTTTCATTTGGCCTTTGTCAAAACCCGATCTCTTGCCCATTCGATCTAATTATAGGCTTGCTTTGCAACTGGAGTTTTGAAATCATTTAAAAATGGTTAAGTACTACCTTAGAGTAATGGTTTGATGTTTTTAAACCATCTTCTAGAAATTACATTTTTTCAAATGGTTCCGTTCCTATAGATCAAGAATAGAGGACTTTAAAACCAAAATAAGACATAGAGGAGAGTAGTTATTTAGAGAAGGATAAGATAATAAGAATGTAATGTTTTCGTAAATACTTTATAGCTGCGAACAAAGTTCTCAAAATATTCAGTTGAAACCATTATATCGACCATTCTAAGAAAGGTTTTCCAGAGTCGGTATTGGCTATCATACCACCGCTGTGGGCACCCCGGAAATGCATTATGGAGAGTAATTACTATGACAACGCGAAATATCTAGATAGATGGGATCTCGAATAAAAACCAAATAAGTACAGTAACCATCCATCCTTATCGCAACCTTGCCATAATATTTACCTATTCATAATACAAATCCAACGCGCCGAATTCAGAAATAAAGAGATATTTGGAGAGTTGATTCACCAGTCCGAAACGGCGAAGTGTACCCATCAAAACACACGAAGGTGCCGACCAAACATGATACACATTTCTGGGGACATGGTCTACGGTTGAATCAACATCCATACATCTCATCATTTCTAAATTCTTACTAATGTGTGACTAGCCCAGGAAAGCTCTATTCCTACACGTTCATCTTAGCAAGTAATATCCAATACAGAGGGTATTTAGCTAATTAAACAAAGGTACAGATATAGATACATATTAACTAATGTTTACATAAGCCTCGGGGGCTAAATAGTAAGTCCATCGGAAGCATGACTACCCAGAAAATCCCCAGGCAACCGACTAAGGGTAAACCCTTAGATAGGACCATCCTGATCAACCTGTTCACCCACACATTCATCATACAAATCTTCATCTTCACCTGTGCATGGATCTATAGGAGCATTCATAAAAATAAAATATAACTTAGTACGCAAGGTACTGGTAAGGCCACAATCAAACCTAACTATACATATGAGCTGTAATCAAAGTAAAGGCTGCATGAAGAGGCTCAGTTTTATTGCATAAAGCCAATTTTATTTCACAATAATTTAAAAGAGGGATTCATAAATCAAATTGCATAACAAACTAATAGAGTAACGTCATGGCATCGATTTTCATAAATAAAAACTTCACTGCCCACCTTGGCAGCAAGACTATAATACAACTTAATACTTCAACTCCATTCCATCATCATTTCATCAATCACCGAGTATAAATCAGTATAAATCTTCACCCAACCATCCCATTCCATAAAGCATTTTAAAAACATAAATCTATACTTAATGGACACAACCATGCCGCTCATGACCGTGAGCACGGCTAACCGATTAGTTTTGACTCTGCAGAGTTTGTACAACTTTACCCACATGATATGATCGCTCTAGTTTGTCCGGTACCCGTCAGTACCACCACACTCTACACATTGAATGCGGTCTAGAAGTCACAACACAACTTTTACATTACCTAACATTTAGCCTTGCACCAGCACGAGGTGTGTTACTCCACATCGAGGGGCTACCCCGATGCCGTGGGTGGTGGGCCCATGCCTTAACCCAATGCCGTGGCGGCAGCCTACCTGGCTCCCCACAAGGCACACAACATTGTATTGGACAAACTTAGATGCCTATTCTGTTACGGGACATAGGTAGTTGCTCTGAACAGCCCTACGATCCGTTGTAGGCACTGCCCATACTACTCTGCCTACCAGAATGCAAGGCTAAACATTAAGCAACTTAATTCACTATAGCTACCCCATACTAGCACATGTGGTTGTACTGTTTAACATGAGTAATAACACTGAGTTCGGTCCTTAAGCAACCCAGGCAAACACTCCTCCTATCGATACACAACTATCATATATGTGTACCACTTGCTTGCCCAAGTTTTAAAATGGTTTTTGTTCAGTTTTAGTTCATAAATATCATAAATATTCGTCTCTAATCAGAAGTAAATAAATTCCCATTTCAAATGTAATTGGGTGGCCATGATTTATTTTATAAGTAACTAGGCATGTCTAAGCACATATATAAGTATATACCTTATAGTAAGCACTTAACAAGTACTTCCACCCATCCTAGTGTTACAAGCAGTAGGTTATCAATATTTCAAGGTGGATTATGCAGAAAAAGGGATTAACTACCATTGCCCACAATCTATATAATATACATAGCAAAATAACGATGCAAGTTAAAATGAAATCATTGATAATCCTAAAATTTAGGAGCAATATGTTCAAAGGTAGTGGGATTCTTGCCTTGGTTCAGGTTTGCTTTAGGTCTATCAATAAATTCTACCTCCTCAAACTCCAAAGGCTCTTCTTCTAATTTTAAATTTTAAAGTTGAAGCAAAGTCAATAAACAATGTGAAAATATAAAATGCTTTAATATGCATGATTTTTTTGTAGTGTTTTGGTACTGGTTTCAGATACTTTTTGGTGGAATTATTTTTATTTTTGGGCTTACCATCTGTGAGATATGATTTTTATAAGTTGTATGTGTCATTTTAAGAGTATAAAATGTACTGATTATTTGTGGCTTAATTCTATGCAAAATGAGTTTATAAATGGAAAGTATACATTTTTCTAAGAATTAAAAAATTGGTTTGACATTTTTTTGAGCAAGAATTATTTTCTTATGAATTTTCTAGTTAAAAGTTCTATTTTCACCCTTTTCTTATTCTCATAATTTTTAGGCAAGCTTTCTGTACTGAAAGTGCCACTTTTTAATTTACCAGATTGTAAAGAATAAAATTACAAAACAAACAAAACTGGTTTCACCCAATTTGGAGTTGTAATGAATTTTCTATGAATTTTTAAATTTTAACCTATTTTCTAGTGTAACAGAAAAGGTTTATCGATTTATATCTATTTTCTCAGATTTAAAATACAAGGGGTCCACCGGTCAGTGTAACAACTTTTGCAAAAACGTACTCGGGCTTTCCAGGAATCAACCCGCAGTCCTTCTGCACGTGTGAGAGGGAATTTTCATTAAGAGTCCCCGTTATTTTTAGTTATTACATTTAGGTCTTAGGTCCACTGGTCTGTGTCTGGTCATTTTGCAAAAAGGTACTCGGATGTTTTAAACTTTTGCTGATAGAGATCCTCACGTGCTAATCCAGTGGGGCCCGCTTGTCAGCGGCTCGGAACAGAGCGAGCGTCTCCGACGAACTTCGCAGCGGCGGCGATGGCAAACGGCTACAAATCTTGCCGGGATGTCAAAAGATGAAACGTTCCTCCAGCTCTTGCGAATCCACCGAGGGCGATCTCACGGTCTGGGGTGGTCGGAATCGACGGCGAAGACGGCAGAGGCGGTGGATGGGCTCGGGATGCATATGGATGTCATATTACAGACCAAAACGATGCATGCATGTGGTGTCTGAGGCATCAGGGATACTTACTGAAGCTATTAAGTCACTCAGCAGGGCTGGAACGGCGATGGTTGCTCCAGGAGAGGTCCAGCAGCGGCGGAGTGCTACGGGCACTCGTCAACAGCTGGATCTGGACCAAGATTCAGAGAAGAGTCATCGGCTTTAGCTCGGTGATGCTCCATAGTAGCTCCATACGCGAGGAATCGGGATATAACTCACCGTGGTCAGAAAAAGCAGAAAAGGGGCACGGTGGCCGGCGGAGAAGAAGAAGACTCGGATCTACGGCCTCGGGGATTGTCAGCTCTTCGTGCTTGGTTCTTGGGCTGGCGACACGGCTAGCCAAGAATCAACTCTAGTTTTGCTTCGGTCAGGAAGAACGCATGCATGCCATGGCGGCGGTCACCAGAGCCGAGTGCACACTGCGGCATCTTCAACCTAGGAGACAGGGAAAGTAGAGGGGAAAAATGGATCAGGGATCCAAGGGTGGTCGTGTTCCCGTAGCTCAGATGCGGTGAAGCTCACCAGAGAAGAATGGCGGCGATCGGTTTCTTGCCGGCGCCGGGGAAGAAAGCGGCGTTCTCAGCGTTGTAGTGGTTTTCACCTCGGGCTCTCCGTGGAGAAGTGAGAGAGAATGGCGAGGAGAGTACAATGGCGAGAGGGCTTGAGTTTTTGTCGACCGTGCCAAGAGAACAGAGGCAGGAGCGCTAGCACCGCTCTGTGGGCGTGTAGGCGGCGGCCTGGCACGTGTCCACGACGTGGCAACGGTGTCCTGTAGGTGGGGCCGAGCTGGGGAAGCGCCTGTGACTGGCTGGTGGGGTCTACAGCGGCTGGGGCCCACTTGGCAGTGAAATAACAGAGAACAAGTTTCCAGAGGCCAAGTGTTAATGAAGTGGTTGAGGGTTAGTTTGGTCTGACCATTTGACTGGTCTACAGTGCCGGTAAAATCATGGGAAAATTACGGTGGGCAGTAGGTGGTATTGGCTAGCTCTGTGCCAAATTTCAGAGTTGTGGGACTAGTAGATTTCTCCTGGGAAAATGGAAAATTTCGGCAAATTTCCAGTTACTGCTGTGCACTAGTCTGAGTTAGTGAGCTTGGGCCTATTATTTCATGTACCAAAATTGTGAAGAAGATATTGAAATTTTTACTGCAATTAGTTCACAATCTGACCCAGATTCTGGTAAATTTTGATAAGAAGGTGAATGATTAATTAATTCTGGAAAAAAATTAAATGGGTTGTCTGCAGGGGAAAATATTCTCTGCTTTGCTGAATCCAAAATATTTGTTTGAGACATTTATTGAATTGATAAAATTTAGTAAAAATTACAGTGGTTGACTGAGATGGTGTAGTTTCTAGGGGAAGTTTTTCAGATTTTTAGTTCTCCAGAAAGTTCCCTTAAAAATTTGAAATGACAATGCGATTCGTAGGTTTTCTTCAAAAGAAAGCAAAACATGGGTCTCCATATATATATATATATATATATATATATATATATATATATATATATATATATATATATATATATATATATATTTATGTATATATGTAGGTAAAAGGTCTTGAAACAAAGCCTTAGCACTTTACATTCGTTTTTCCATGATTGTCCACAATTTATTTCCGATATATTTTTCTGGGTATGTTACAAAAATCTTTTACGGTATTGTTTATGCCAATTGTTTTAGTCTATTTGATAAGTTTATTTCTCGAAATATTTAATTTATCCCTATTATGATGTATATAATGTGCGGCAATCATCCAATAAATAATCTGTCACAAACGGGTCCCGGTGGAGAGTTCAGACAAGCCTAGGACAATTAGGGATTGTGTGGAGGCTATGGCCTCGAGTACCCTAAGGAAGGCAAATACGGCCACTCGGACAGAGGGTGGGTATAGTACAACTCGGCATCATGTAACCTTCTCTAATAAGGAAGGGGATATAGTCCTAGCCGGTTACTCTATGTTCTGATAAGAAAATCCCTTAGTCATATCCAACTGGGATTTGTACCATATAACCTTGCATACTCGGTATATAAGGAGAGGCAAGGAGACCTCTGGGGCATAACCAATCTCTCCATAGATCGTACAATCAGCGAAAGCAATACACCACAACTAAAAGTAGGGTATTACCTCACCCCGAGGGCCTGAACCAGTATAAACCTTTATGTTCTTTCGAGTCCATTGAGTTTTGATCCAACGAGTAGCCCTACATTCAATACAACCCATATAAAACATCGACAGTTGGCGCGCCAAGTAGGGGATTCGTCAAGATCATCATCATCAAGCCTGATGAATTCAATCACTGGAGTCGATGGCATCAACTTCTCTCCTGGACAAGCCATCAAATTCGAGAGCCTCGACTTCATCGCTGACGATTTTGGCAACCTTACCCTGTCCGACTTGGTTTCGGTCCGGTCGGCTATGTCATAGCCCTAGATTTAATTCCAGGTAATTAGTGTTATGCCTACTGTTATAAGAGTGCACAATTTAAATTTTTGCATTGCCACTTCATGCAAATTAAAGCTTGCACTAATTAAACCCTAAATCGGGAAAAACCAAACACTAATGAAAAGTGTATAAAATTAAATAGAGGTGTATATGGGAGATAATTTATTCAAATACTAGTTTATTTATCATGAATTAATTCATTAGTTTAGACCCCTTAAAAATTCAAACAAGTTTTAGCCAAGGTTCTTTTCCTTGAATTTTTGTGAGCAAACCATTTTGAATTTTTGTGTGAAACTTTCAAAAATGGAACCTAGGTAGTCTGGGCTAGCTACATAAAAATCACCATATTTTTAACACCAGTTTGCTTGGTCAAATTGATTTTTAAAGTGAAGGGGGAAAATAAATCTGGAAAACCCCGGAAAATAGCTAAACCCTTCTGTAGGTGGGCTTTTACCCATCTCCCTCATGTTTGCACAGACCACCACGCCCTGGACCCACCTGGCAGTGGCCCTAGCTTGCCCAGCCCCCTGTCCAGCCAGCCTAGGGGAGGGACATGCCTTGGGTCAACACAGAAGACTTGCGACACGTGTTTGTCGTCGTGGCCAGTGAAGAACGCCTCCTCTTGCCCTCCAAGTCTCCTAGCTAACTCTTTAATCCTCACACTTCACCATAGAGCTGAGAAACCAAGGAGGGAGAGCTCCTCTGGCTCTCTTCCTTCTCCATCTCTCCGCTGGCCCCTGGGAAGAAGGTCACGGCCACCGCCGACGGGCCGACGTCGCCACCATCTCTTTTCCATTCCCTACTCATCTCTGGATGCCGTAGCTACCTCTCTAACATTGCTCTATTTGACGCAGTCGATCGCTAGGAACACGGCCTCACCGTGGAGCCCCGAGAGCATGGCCGCGACGTCGCCATCGTGCAGCCGTGCCATCATGCCGGCGTTCTCGCCGCTTGAGCTCGTCTCCAGCCAAGCTGCTTCGCCACCAATACTGCCTTAGCACCAGGAGTAGAGTGCCCCAAAAATCTCTAGAAACTGAGCCCCGAGCGAGGAGATCGACCACCATCTTCTCCAACTCCGGCCGAGTGTTGCCGCCATCATTCCCATTAATCCGGTGAGCCGTTCGCCGATTCCATGCACTAGTAGCAGCCATAGGTGGTACCTAACCTCCTGCTTGTGGTGCTTTGGCCATGCTGGCAGTAGACCGAGCTCTCCACAGCGAGCCCGCAGCGGTACTGCACCACGGAAGGTGTTCGTCGTCGTCACACTTCACCGGACCTCCTCTGCCTCGGCCGACGGCACGGTGAGTTCCCTTGTGTCTCCTAGGTGGTCATGAGCACCTTGTTTATCTAATTCCGCAACCAAAGCCACACATGCACGTGCAACCCGAACAAAGCCGCCACTCGAGCTCACCGCCGGTGAGCTATAGTCCACCATTAGCCACCACTCGACCACCGATGTGTTCACCTCGACTTTCTCTCCGTTTTCTCTTTTGGCCTTGAACCGAGCCGTGCCGCTGTTTGCCATCGACGCCAGCGAATAGAGCCGGTGGCCTAGGCAGCCTGCGCCTCCCCTACTCCATGAGACTGACATGTGGGCCCGAGATGGGGAGAAATAAGAAAAGATGAACTGAAATATTTTCCAACAGAAAAATGGCCAAACTTTGAGGATCCATAACTTTTTCATTTTAACTCCTTTTTGAGTGAACCAAATTTTGTTAGGTTCACCAAAGCTTGTACTCTATTTCTGTAAAATAAAAAGTAGCACACAAAGTAGAGAAAATGACCCCTAAAATTCATATTGCTAATTTATATGTTATTTAGTGCTTGAGTTATATACAAGCTTGATAAACTTATTCCAATTTCAAATATTTTCAAAACCCTGTATCAGTAGATTCCTTTTTGGCATATATGTCACTTATGTAAAATACTTTATAGCACCTTTATATATGTTCTACACACTAAAATGTATTTCAATAATCATTAGTGTATAAGGACTTCAAAATTTATAATAAATTGATTATAAATCCAAATTGAGTAAACTCAACTTTATTAGAACCAGAAGGTTATGCTCTTTTATATAAAAATATTTTACTTCATGAAATCTTATCAGAAAATGTCAGTCAAATATAATAACTTCAGTTTACAATAAAATATTTATAGAACTGCCATTTTTTTCCTATCTTGTTATTTCTGTAACTCATAAACCATAAAAGATTTTGAAAGTATTCTTTAACTAAAATTCACTTTAAAATGTTAAATACCTACTGTATTTATCTCATAATTAATTGATCATTTTGTATAGACATGTTTAATTAATTCTTATTTGCATATTCGCTTTTTATCGGTAGATTCAAACAATTCGGAGTACATGGAGCAAGAACCTGAAGTTGAGTGTGACTTCGTGCAGCATCGAGGCAAGAATCTAAGCATATATAACTCATGTTTTTCACTAAATGGCTTTGCTTGCAAATCTATATATATATATATTGATGCATGTGTTAATTTACTCACAATATAGGTGTTGAGTAGATGTTGTATATGTCCTACTTGCTGCATTGAATCCTTTGATATGTCGCTGTCCTTTTATCCTTGTCGCTCCTGGATAGAAATGATTTGGTTGATTTTATATTTAATCAATGCTTAGCCATGCTTAGGTCTATTAGGCACAAATCGATGGATGGAGCTATCGATTATACTATAATTAGTGTTTTCGATGTTAGGGCATAAAATCTGAGAACTTACACTAAATATTTAAATAAGATAATATGTTTTGACTTGGACGGGTGATAGGGCGATGACGGGATAGTGGTTTTTCCCGATGCATGTAGCCCCGTCTAGGTTGCCAAGGACCGAACATGTTGATATCTATTCAAGCACCTTTCGTACTTTCACTCGCCGGGAATGGGATGGCTTGTCTTAGTACCTTGTGATGCTGTGATCATCTATGCCTGTTAGAAAGTCATGAGGGTGGTTTTCCCTTTGGAGTGCCCCGGGTGTGCCTAGTTTTGGCGGGGGTATCTCCCGTGATGGTGATCACGCCTTAGTCAACACACACGTGACTAAGTTGTCGGGGGCCCTAACGTGGTTTAGGTGGTTGGGGCAGAGCTCGGGGAAGGACTTGTTATGAGCTTGTATCACTTGTGAGTCACACCTGTGTGAGTGTAAAAGCATTTGATCCTTGTTCATTTTGTGTGGGCAAAGATGTACACCTCTGATCAGAGTAAAACTATTCGAATAGCCATGTCCACGGTTACAGGACGACTGCTTGATGTGTTAGTCAATCTATGTTAGCATCCAACTTGGGTAAAATTTGATTTGGTTTAGTCATGGTGACTATTTTAGCTATGTGCAGCCTATATGTTTGTGACTAGTCATGGATGTCGGGATAGACTTTGACTAGTGATTATTTTGGGCAAGAGTGGCCCATGGATGATGATCAGAGCATGGTTTGTGCTTATTTATATTCCATTTTCAGAACTATATGCTTGCTGTCCCATGTTTTAAATAGTGACATTTTGCAAGTACTTATGCTTTTGAACTTACTTGGTTACTAAAATTAGCTTTATGCAAATTATAAACCCATATGTCACTTCCTAAGGTAAACTTGCATATTCCTTGATATATTATATGAATGTGTAAGACTTGTGAGCACATTGTTGTACTCAACCCGATGCCTGTATTTTCAGGTGAGGACACCGACGTTGATGGGTGTGCTTACTATCTCACCGAGGGTGGTGGGGATGGTGAGTCGTGTTTTAGCTTTGCTCTTGCCCCGGTTGGTTGCCCTATGGGAGTGTTGGCACACCATGGGTGTTATCTTTATGTTTATGTCTTTTGCTATGACTTTCGCTGCTATATTTTGTGATGTAAGAAGGCCTATGATGCCTGCTATGTAATATGTACCTTGCTGCCCCTTTATCCCTGTTTTGGTACTTTTTTCTATGAATTGCTTGCGATGAAAGTATAAGGCTAGTCACTCCTGGGGACTAGCTAAGTACGAGTATGGGCTTTGGAACAATTGAGATAACCGTGGGAGGGCCTTTTGGAGTTCGAGTCCTTTGTGGTATGTAGGTTTTTGGTCACCACCATTGAGCGGTTTGACGAGCATACTTCGGAGAAGACTGGCATGGCTATCCTATCGGTTATGTCCTTAGTTTTAGGTCCGATGCTTCGGATTTATATTGTACCTATTGTTAGCGGTGTCAAGTCTACGATGAGGTTAGGTGGTTATTTTGATTATATGGACCCACCTAACAAGATAGTTCGCGTTGACATGTGCTAACTGTAACGTACAGTATAAATTATGGGATGCCCACAGGCTAGGCATAAAGCTAACTTTGCATCAGTTGGCCTACTCAACACTACAGTAGTTTTCAACAACATGCTTTGGCAATACTCAAGATCCATGAGCCCTGGGGCAACTCTTTTTCCTATTGTTGGACTTGGACATGGTCATTGGCCGGACGAGATCGGACATAGGGGAGACGAGATCATCAATCCCCCACTCGGACTCGACAACACTGCAACCATCTTCAATTCCAATCTAATGCGGCAAACCGAATTCTCTAGAATTTGACTCGGATATGGCCTAGAGCTTCTCGAGATCGGGTCTAGGGAGTTTAGAGTCATTGTCACACTGCTACACTACTCGGACTCCAACTCTCGGTCGAAAAGTAGCTCTGGAAGCTTCTCCCCTCCATGTGAGGTCTTCATGGCATCCAAAGAATCTACTCCAACTCAAGATGCGCGTTGACTACGCGAACAACAAGAAGAAGAGGCTCACCGACTACGTGAGCAAAAGGAAGAAAAGATTGACATCAACAAGTCGAACGGGAGGCTCGCAACCACAAGCTACACAAGACCGGCTGGCAAGCATAGCAATGTCACACCCTGAGTCCCCCCCCCCCCCCAATAGTGCCACACAAAAATATATTGAAGAAAAATCCCAAAGAAAATAACTAAATAAGGCTATGGAGTTAATTAATGGAGAAAATACAAAATAACAATCCATCATGGCTAGGAGTATTTTTCTTATATTCCTCTTGCCAAAATACCCTAACAAGAATTTTACTAGAATTTTTAGAGCACGGGAAGCAGTTTTAAAAATTCAAAACGCATTATCGGAACTAAAAATCCCCTAGGAATTCATTTTCCCTTTTTCCTTTTCTCTTTTTCTCTTTTTCTTTTTCTTTCCTTTCCCTGGGCCATGGCCCGCTCCTGTTCCGGCCATCCTGCAGGCCCACGCTTGCCCGCGCCTCATCCCTCTCTCCCCCGCTACCACCCGGCCCTGCCTGTCAGTTCGCCCGCTCCTCTCCCCGCTCTCCCTTCCGCTGACATGTGGGACCGGGGCTCCACATGTCAGCCCCGTCTTCAACCTCCGGCCGAATCGGCCAGAGGGGATCGCCTCCCCACGCAGTTGAATTCCGCCCGTTCTCACTGCCTTGTGCCTCGGACCCTAGTTCAAAACGTGCGGACCGAGTCCCCGCCCATTTTCCCCATGAATTTCACCCCACTACCGCCACGGCCGCCATCCACGATTTCAAGAAATTCCACCACCTCGGCCACAATCTCTCCAACCTGAGCCTATATAAATGCTCCCCGTCCCCTCCTCTCTCTTTTCCCTCAAACGCCTGAGCCTTCCGTGCCCTCTAACCCCTCGCGCGACGTAATCCCGAGCTGCCGCCACGCTTCGCCATCTCTAGCCGAGCGCCGCCGCTGTTATAGCTGCCACTGGTCACCACTCTCGCACCCACTAGCTCCACCACACTAAGGCGCACCTCGTCCGGTCGCCGTTCGCCACGGTTCATCACCCGATCCCCTTCGTCCCCGTCAAAACCTTCGATAAGGACCACCGCTGGCCTTCGGCCGTGATCTCCCGTCAACCCGTTCGGCCATTTCTCCCTCTAATTCGTTCTACACCTTCGCCAGGGTCCCCTAAATCCCGTCCGTGCCTCCGTCACCACTTTGCGCCACTGGAACACCGTCGGCACCGTCATCCCAAGGCATCATCACGCTAATCCCTCCTTCCCATCACCATTCGTCGTCCTTCGACCGTCACAAGCCCTCGGTGAGGTCCTCCTCGGTTTCTCCTTCACCTCCGCCACCTCAACGCCGTGTCGGCCTACTTGTCCATCGTGGCTGCCACGTCAGTAGCCACGTGTTGTGGTCGCGCTGGGCCACAGTGGACTATGTCCAGCGTGTGCTGCCGACCCGTGGGGCCCGTCTATCGGCGCCGGTTCTCAGGTCGGTTGACGCCATAAATCCTGGATTAATGCTCAATAAATCATTTAGGGATTAATTTTGTATAGCAAAAACACTAAGAATCTTTAAAAATTCATAACTAATTCATACGAGCTCTGATTAATTCCATTCAAATTTCATTAAATCTAGAAAAATGCCTAGAATCCATTAAAAATATTTTTAGCTCATGTTTCAGTGGTCACATTACTATTTTTAATTGTTTGTGCTTTGATTTCTTTAGAAACCGACATGTCTGACCCTCCCATGTACTGTGAGGTCGTTGTAGAGTTTGCTGAGCCAAAGCAAGGCAAGTTACATCGTTCCCTCGACCATATTGCACCTATTTACTACAAAATATTTGTCTTAAATCAATAAATGTGTATGATTTCATTATTTCATGTGGGAAGGGTAACCTATATATATACAATCTGATGGCTATGACTTGGTCACCCTATATGCCTTTGTAGCTTGGGTAATAATCTAATTATAAATAATGTTAGGATGCTTAGCCATGCTTAGAATCAATTAGCACATTTTGGGAGTAAATACTCATTATTATATATTTGATGTTCGACTTTATGTCGGAAGGTGGAACTTTGTACCTGGTTACTTAAATAATTAAAATTTGACCTTAGTGGTGGGCTATGGGTGCATGGTTTTGCTGGTCGCACCATGGCAATTAAGGACTAGTTCGTGGGAACCCCTTGGGCAATTATTAGTACATACCACAAGCCAGTGTGGGCAACAGCTGGGCTTGTAGCGTAGCTTCTCCCTCTCCTTGGCACCGTTGGTGAGAATGGGCGTGATGGAGTTGGGTCAGCTCGGGGTCGGGTTGATCAGCTTTCGGATCCATTGTGGCGCAAGGGGGGTAGCCTAGCCGATACACTGTGCCCTATCGGCAGGTGCAACCTCAGTGTGGTGTGGATGGTTGGGGCATAGTTATTAAGACTAGACCGGATATTGAACCGGCGAGGCCATCGGTTCGCTGGTTTACTGGTTCAACCGTTAAGAACCGGTTGAGCCGCTGGTTCGATAGTTTTGGACCGGATGAATTGAACCAGTCATGAAATATATTGAACCAGAGCAATATATATACATATACAGTCGATTTATAGAAAAAAATAAGCACATAAATATTTTAATTGTATAATCACAGCAACTGCACTCAAAAATTATTGTGGCATGCGAACTGAAGTTGATTAATATTAGCTTTACCATCCAGCTAACCTCTGCCGCCGTGCGCTTGCGCCTCCGCAATTTCTGTATGAGCTCAATCTTTACATGTGTTGGCACCATGGTTTTTTCATTCTGTAGCCCATCTCATGGCCCAACTTCCACAATTTTTACACTCCTTGGAAGATCATGTATAATCTGGAAACATGTTGTCTCCAGTCAATAATTTCAGAGGGAAATAATTCTTCTATAACAAAAATTGTTTCACTTTTCCTTTCAAAAACAAAAAAAAACGAAAGGTTGCACTTATTAGGCTGAACATATCAAGTTTTGTCATAGAAACATATTAACATATCCCTGCCCACCTTGTTACCAATTCCTATATTCTGTTCGCCGGAAGAAGATGAAAAATATCTGTAGTTCTGCTGATTCTGTGAAAGACCATTTGAATATATAGTATGACGGTTCTCTCCAAAAGACAACTTGCCCCAATGCGACGCTGGCTGTCTTTCATATATCAGTCTTGTGCAGGGATACTCTTCCCTATCATAAACACAAAATTTAGCTCAAGGGAAAAAAAAGCGAAAGAAGGGGCAGTTTTGGTGTGAGAAACTCATCTGTGAGTGAATGATGGTTATGGAAGCTAGAATTTCAATTGTCATTTTTGGGGAAACATTTTTAGTCAGCACGTTAGCCTATTCAGTGATTCAGATAAGGTGTGAGCACAATAGAATCAGAAGATTCAGAACACCGAGGGAGACTCACGCGGCATCGCCCGAAGAAGAGGAAGAGCACGGCAGCGGCCACGGCGCACCGGCTGAGCGACACCCAGTCTCCGTGAGCGTGGCACCGGGCCGCGCGTCACCGCCACTGGGGTAAGCTGGCGACCTTTCCAGGGCCGGCACACCAGACACCGGCAGGAGGGACCTTGCCACCGCCGCGGCTGCCGGAGAACACAGGGCACACGGCGAAGACGGCGACGCGAACCTCGACCAGACCTTGGACGCCAACATCGCACGCACTAGCGGCGGTGGTAGGGGATCAGCGTGGCATCCTCAACCAGGAGGGAGCAGAGCAGAGGAGGAGGGGTTTCTAGAAGCTTCCGCGCATCGGAGGAAGGAGACGAGACGAGGCGAGGCGAGAGAGTCTGCCGCCGTGCACCTATGCCTCTGCCACCGCCGTGCCCCTGCGCCTCCGCGGCCTCCACCATGCGCCTGTGCCTCCGCCGTTGCGCCTTGTCGCCGCCGACGCCTCTGGCCGCAGCACCTTGCTGCCGCCGATCTGATGGGGATCGATTGTTGCAGCACAGGCAACCCTAAAAAAACTAAACATTTACGATTTTGCCCATACTTAGTTGTGTGATCCTAAAAAAATAGGGGTAACAAGGTCCACAAGCAAAAACCGGCCGGTTCCAATAAAACCGTCTAGTTCAGCGGTTTCGTAAAAAACCAGTCGGTTCAACCGGTTTTTAGCGGTTCGATTGCATGGGCAATCTTTTAAGTGAACCGAGCCGCTGTAGTCTCCAGTTCCGGTTTTTTTCTGGTTCGACCGCCGGTTCGGTCCGGTCCTAATAACCATGGGTTGGGGAGGAGTTGCGTGAACGGTCCTGTCACAACCTCTCACAGGGTGTCATGGTGACACACCGGCACATGGGAACATGTGTGGGGCTGTGTCTTGTGGGTACAGTTGTACACCTCTGGCTAGAGTTAAAATCTATTCGAATAGCCACGCACGCAGTTATGGGCATTTGGTCAAGACTGTCCGTGATTAGTCTCACCGTAATAATTTTACTTAAAATCTGTTGTAGGGATAGGATGGATGGTTGGGCTAGGTCAATGTGGTGTAGCGTTGATCAGTGGTGGATTAATATTGCTTAATTAAACAACCCTTTTACCTATTTGCGAACTACTATTGTTTGCAACTGTTTTTACTCAAATGAACCCTGAGCCTATCTTTGTTTCCCGTGCATTGTGCATAATTGCGGGTGTGACTTGTTGAGTACTATGGGTGGTACTCAGCCTTGCTCCCTTTCCCCCCTCAGTGGTGGAGTACCTTTCCGATGAGGATCGTCAGGAGGACTAGGCTGGATCTGCCGTCAAGTTGCCTGTGGAATGGAGGCCTCCAAGTGGCTAGCTGTTTATAGGCTTTCTTTATCTTTTTCCACTGCATCTATGTAAGACAATTTTATTCTGTTTGTAAAACGCACTCTGTATAGCAACATGGTATTGTGTACCCTGGCTTCCTTGGACAGGGATTTAATACACAGAAAGTGTTCAGAATTCTAGTTGAGAATGTCTGGGCATTACAAGTTGGTATCAGAGCCGAACTTGACCGTAGGATCAGCCAAATGGAAACCCTAAGAGCCTTCTGAAACTTCTCATCTGCATATGCCTTTTTGCACTTGGAGTTTTTTTGGGAAAATTGGGGATCTATTCTTGGTTTGGGATAAAATCTTGGTCTTTATTCGACTGGAATTTTGAGTTAGGTCAAGTCTAGGATGGGAATTTTATTTGACGATCATGTTATGGATGTCCAAATTTTGTGAAAACATTGGTTCATCAGGTGCGATGTATAAATTAAGGCATGTACAAAATTTTCCTTGTCGCAATAAATTACTTGAATTAATTTGGCATTATTTTATTCAGTCATATCATTCTATCGGTTTCTTAATAATGGTCATGTACAAAATTATTTCATGCATAAAATTGTCATTCCTTTCCAAATTATTTGGATCTAAGCATACATTGATTCCCCCTCCTTGTCTTCTATAGATGGATAGCCTTCCTAACTAGCGTGGAGCCGAGATGGGAGGTCTTGTGGAGGAGCTCAGGACGATGAGTTTCACCTTGGGGGTATAGTCATGCCTCACAGTACACCGCCGTGGAGCCACTGGATGGCGAGCTCCCACACCGTGTCCGCATGGAGCTGCTAGGAAAACAGTATCTCCTATCAGCCATGGAGATAGAGATCGGTGGGCGTACCTTTGACCACGCCTGCCAGGAGGTTGCTATTTGCCTGACTAGAGAGCTACGCTGCAGGCATCACTCCACTCTCTGCACCATGGCCTACCACTACCTCCTCAGCCAGACTCACTACCAGACTTACAGCACATTCCAGCCGGCAGATGTGTAGAACAACACCACCATCGTGCACATGAGGCGAGCACTGTGGGCAATGGATTACATGCATGCCAACTGGGTGCGTGCAGCTCATGATAGGGAGGATGCTAACATGATGACCATTATCGGTCTCTAGAACAAGGTTGACTGCCTGAAGAAGGAGGTCACGGAGCTGAAGGGACAGCAGCCGCCAAGTGGGGCCAGGATCCGTCTGACCCCGAGGAAGAGGACCCTTCCTCAGGTGCGTATCCAGCTAGCCCTAGGAACGGGCCACACGCACCGCCAGCTCTAGCGCCAGCTCCAGCTCCAACCCTATCTCCAATCCCCGCACCAGCACTAGCGCCAGCGCCAACCGGTGGCATGATCAGTGCATCGTCGAGCGACAACAGCTCCCGAGGTGGCACTAGCATCCATGGGGGCTTTACCTCCAATAACAACAGCAGCTCCTTCAGTGGATCTCGTACCCGTAGCGAGGCCTATTTGTCATCACACGGCAGTGAGGACTACATGAGTGGGTCCAGGAGCTGCTCCGATGATGAGGTGGGCGACGAGCAGGAGCTGCTCCAACGATACGACTCAAACGACCGCACGAGCCGCTCAGAGCACTAGACACGTCGTCCCTAGCTTTATCGTTGTCCTTAGTTTGTTTCCATGCTAGTTGTAATGTCAGGATGTTTGCTTGGGGTTAGTCAGTGGTTCATACTGTCTGTCATGGTATGGCCGCCCCAGTTAGGAGTTGAACTGCTTTTGTCATGTTTCCAAACTATGCACCTGTGACATCCTGGCCCAATTAGGATCTGGCCTATGTGGCCCATGAGTATTGTGTGCACTTGATTAGTACCACCTTGCTAGTTGAGCAAGAGTTGAACCAACTTATAAGGCCTTGTCCCTCCAACCATAGCACTTCGGGGTTAACCCTTTTATACGAAGTGAGGATGAAAGTGTAAGTGGGGTGCTATGTGTAAGTGGGCCCGCCCGTCGGATGGGCTAGGCTACACGGTTCTGGAGGGCAGGCTGTTACAAATGGTATCAGAGCCAACCCTCGCGGTTGTGTGTACGGGTTAGTGTGCGGGCATATAGCGCATGACGCATGTAGGCTCTGTGTGAGGCACATGGCATGGCATATGGCGCCGACACTAGACGTACGGATATGCCCTAAGAGGGGGCGCGTTCCTGGACATTTGCTGTAACGCCTATAAATTCGCACCGAAATTCTGAACATTAATGTGTAATAAATCCCTGCCCAGGAAAGCCAGGGTACACAAACCAAGTTGCCATACAGAGTGTCTTACAAACAGAGTAAAATGTATATTACATAAATGCAGCGAAAAAAGGTAAAGGTAGTCTATAAACATCTGGCCAAGCAGCCGCTTCCATCCCATAGGCACCTTGACGGCGGAGCCAGCCTATTCCTCAGGATGATCTTCATCTGACGCGTTCTCCAACACTAGGGGAAAATTGGAGCAAGGCTGAGTACCACCCACAGTACTCAACAAATCACACCCACAATTATGCATATGCACAGGGTACAAAGATGGGATAGGGTTTGTTTTGCATAAAAGCAGTTGCAAACAGTAGTAGTTCGCAAACAGTAAAAAGGTTGATTAATTTCACCATATTAATTCTCCACTGATTAACGTTACACCACGTTAACCAGGCCCAACCATTCCCAACTGATTGACGCTACACCACGTCAACCAGTCTCCACTGATGAACGCTACATCACGTTCACCACACACCTCCGGGTACCATTACACCACATTACCCGGACTCCACTGATTAATGCTACACCACGTTAACCAGTCACCACCAGACAACGTTACACCACGCTAACCAGCTTTTCCCGATCAACGCTACACCACGTTGACCAGGCCGCGCTGATGGAAGTTACACCACGAGCACCAGGCGTCACTGATGAGAGTTACACCACACTCACCAGTCTCCACCGACTAGCGTTACACCACGCTAACCGGTCACCCCCGGTCAACTCAACCACGTTGACCGGACTCAACACCTTCCACAACACCAGTTTGATAAAACCGGATTAATTATCTAGGGTGAGACTAACACGGTGAGTCTTGGCCAATGTGCCCATAACCGCGGGTGCGGCTATTCGAATAGTTTTACTCTGATCAGAGGTGTACAACTGTACCCACAAGACACAGCCCCCACACACATTCCCGTGTGCCAGTACATCACCACGATGTCCCGTACAAGGCTGTGACAGGACCGTTCACACAACCTCTCCCTAACCATCCACACCACGCTAAGGTTGCACCTGCCGACAGGGCACGCCATATTGGCCAGGCTACCCCCCTTGCGCCATGGTGAATCCGGTAGCCGATCAACCCTACCCCGGGCCGACCCAACTCCATCCCACTCACCCTCTTCATCGGTGCCTAGGAGAGGGAGAAGAAACGTTTCAAGCCTAGCTGTTGCCCACGCTGGCTTGTGGAAAGTACGGGAAGTTGCCCAAGTGGTTCCCGCGAACCAGTCCTTAATTGCCATGGGCGTGACAAGCAAAACCATACACCCACACCCCACCATTTAGGTCAGGTTTTAATAATTTAACATCAGCCTATCCAAAGTTTCACTTTTGCGACATGGAGTCGAATCATATAAAAGAAATAATATTTAATTCCCATGTGAGCTAGGTTGCTAAGCATGGCTAAGCATCCTAAGAATTGTAATCTAATCACATTATTACCCAGGTGACAAGGGTTCAGGTTTCAAAACTATGGCTAAGTCCTAACATTGCATAGGTAATAACCACCCACATGAAATATTAAAATAATGCAGTTTATTTGAGTAAACAAAGCAATTTAGTGAAAAATAGGTACAAAGTGTTCAAAGTAACAGTGCGACTTACCTTGCTCCGGCTCAAGGTACTCTGCTACGATCTCGAAATACGCGGGAGAATTATCGACGTCGGATTCTACAACAAACAATGCATAAACAATTAAAAACAGTACATGGGGCAATCAAACATGGGCTGAAAGTATTTTTAATGGATTCTTGGCATTTTTTTGGATTTAATGAAATTTGAATGGAGTTAATCGGAGTTCGTATGAATTAGTTATGATTTATCGAAGTTTTACTGCTATTTTTAGTGTAAATATAATTAACAGGCGATTTATTGCGCATTAAACCGAATTAAAGACGTCACCGGAGGGAGAGCGGCGCACAGAGGTGGGCGCACCACGTAGCGCCACCGCGGGCAACCATGCGGGCGAGCGAGCGGGCAGCCCCGATCTGCCACCCGGCAGATCGGACGGCCCCGGGGAGCGGCGGCCCGGCCAGCCCCCCCGAGCGGGAGGCAGTGGCGCGCACGTGACCCGATGGTCGACGATGGCAACCACCCGGCGCGGCGGCGGCTACACGGAGGGGTGGAAAGGAACGGGAAAACAGAGGGGGTTCTCACCGGCGGCTCGCGACGGCGAGCGACGGCGTGAAGACGACGGTGGCGACGAAAAAGCGGCGGCGGCCTCGGGACGACGTCAGCGATGGAGCTCCGACGGCGGGGAATAGGTGAGAGGTGATTGCCGAGGTGTCCTGGAGGATGAGGAGGACGGACGAGGAGTTAGGGCGAAGAATGGAGACGTGGCGCGGCGGGAATCATCGGCCGGAGAGGAGGCGGAGTGCCGATGCTCACCGTGCGCTTGGGCGGGGCGGTCCAGCGGGATTTGGCTTCCACGGAGTGGTGGCCGAGGTGCGGTGTGGCACGGCGGAGGTGATGGCGGTGGCGCTATGGCCTGGCGGCGTCCGAAACAGCGGCGAGCGGTGGCCGGAGTCGGCGAAAAACGGGGGAGCTCGGGTGCGCGGTGGTGGGGGGTTCTAGAGCACAGGGAAACTCGGTGTGTTGGGGGAAAAATGGAGCAGAGGGCGGACAGGCTTTTTATGCAGTCAGCCGGGAGAGATCGAGGCCGAACGGCTCCAATCGTGCACGGGAGAGAGAGTGGCAGCGTGGAGATCGTGCGCGCAATTTGTGGGAGTGAGGGGGCGTGGACGCCGGAGAATTTAGGGAGGTGGGGCGGACTCGGTCCGCGCCCGTTTGAACCGAGTGCGAGAGCGGGAGGAGGTGGAAGGCGGCGCCGGATCGAACGGCTCCGGGGATTTTCCCCTCCGCCCGATTCGGACGGAGGAGAAAGATGATGCTGACAGGCCGGCCCGGCCTATCAGTGGGAGGCGCGTGGGCGCGGGTGCGAGCGAGGGCGCGGGCGTGGGAGAGGGGCGTGGGCGCGGGTGTGGGCGCGAGGGCGCGGGAGAGGGAGAGGCCGGGGAGAGGGAAAAAGGAACCGGCCTGCGGCGCGCGGGGAATGGCGGCACAGGAGCGGGCCGCCGGCCCAACAGAAGAAAAGGAGAAAGGAAAAAGGAAAAAGATTTCCAGGACGATTTAAATTCCGATAAGTGTTTTTGATTTATTAAAAATAGTTCCTGTGCTCTGAAAATTCCACTAAAAATCCAGTTAATGTATTTTGGCACAGAGAATACAAGAAAAATATTCCCGGCCATGATAATTTATTATCTTGCATTTTACACCTTTAATTAATTCCTCTAGCCATTTTAAAATTCCTTTTCTTAGGTATTTTCTCAGGTAAAGTTTTTGTGTGGCTAATATTAGGGTGTGACATTTGCCTATATACCTATGTGGCTATGTGGGTAAGTTGGACTGGCGGGGACGCCAGGTCCTTTGAGGGGGGGTGTGTGCGACATCCTGGTCCAATTAGGATCTGGCCTATGTGGCCCATGAGTGTTGTGTGCACTTGATTAGTACCACCTTGCTAGTTGAGTAAGAGTTGAACTAACTTATAAGACCTTGTCCCTCCAACCATAGCACTTCCGGGTTAAGCCTTTTACACGAAATGAGGATGAAAGTGTAAGTGGGGTACTATGTGTAAGTGGGCCCGCCCGTCGGATGGGCTAGGCTGCGCGGTTCTGGAGGGCAGGATGTTACAACACCTCAGTTAATTTAATAAAGTCACTTAATTACCACTCTAGTTTTTGAGCCGCCTAATTTTCTCCTTCCCTTCCACCTCCATCTTCCTTTAGATGGTGAACACCAGGACCAGTACCTGCACTGCCAGTGACGCCAGCGCCACCAATCAATAGGATGGAGCGTCGCCACAGAACAACGGGGCTCCCAACCACATGCCACCCCCACTACCCGAGAACCCGACTCTCGCTCAGGTTCTGGCCAACTAGAACCAAATGATCACAATAATGATGCAGCAGATGCAGCAGAACAATCTGCAGCAGCAGCACCAGCAGGCTCACATCCCAGCCGTCGCTCCCCAGTCCAAACTACCTGAGTTTTTGAGGGTCAGGCCGCCCATGTTCTCAAGCACCACCACCCTATGGACGCCAATGACTGGCTATTGGCAATTGAGAAGAAACTCAACCTTCTCTAATGCAACGACTAGGAAAAGGTTGCCTTCGCCACGCACCAGCTCCAGAGTCCCGCCTTTGCTTGGTGGGACAATTTCCTCGTGACCCGCACTGCCACGACCGAGGTCACTTGGGCAGAATTCTATCACAACTTCTGAAAATCCCAGATTCCGGCCGGCATTGTGGCACAGAATAAGAGGTTATTCAGGGACTTGGTGTAGGGGAACAAGTCAGTCACAGAATATCTCCATGACTTCAACTTCCTGGTGCGCTACGCGCCAGAGGATGTCCGCACTGATGGGGAGGGGCAGGAAAAGTTCCTGGAGGGACTTGATGATGAACTGACCAATCAGCTCCTCTCCAGTGACTACCCTGACTTCGAAAAGTTGGTGGACAAGGCAATCCGCCAGGAGGACGAACACAACAAGATGGACTGCAAGCGGAAGGCGGCCTAGTTCTGAGCTCACCAGCGACAGCACCAGAGGCCGAGGGTAATGCTGGGGCATCAGGGTGGACCCTCCACCATGATCGTCCGCCAGCAATGCCCATTCCACCCCAGGCACTTCGGGGGCAACCGCAATAACAGCGGGTAGCACAACCGTCACCCCGCTCCATGCCCACTAATGGTGCCAGCTCAGCAAGGCCAGCCATGAAGGACAGTGGGGGAATGACCCTCATTTACTTCAACTGCAACGAGCCGGGTCACTTCGCGGACAAGTGCCCAAAACCGAAGCGCATTGGTGCCAGGCTCACAGCTCACTAGAACCCCAACGCTAGCCAGCCCGTGATCAAGGGGCATGTTAATCACGTCTCTGTAGAGGAGGTGCAGGCCGCACCAGAAGTGGTACTAGGTACGTTTCTCGTGAACTCAATCCATGCAATAGTACTGTTTGATTCTGGTGCAACGCATTCATTCATATCAAAGAAATTTGTGGGGACACACAGGATAAAGGTAGTGGAACTTAAGATCCCCATGTGGGTTCACACCCCCGGGAACCGCATGACCACAGCTCACTATAGTCCCTTAGTGAACCTAGAAATCGAAGGATTACCTTTTCTAGCTAATCTCATCCTCCTAGAATCCAAGGACCTAGATCTCATCCTAGGATGGATTGGTTGACATGGCACAAAGGAGTGATCAACTGTGCCGACCGCACCGTTACAGTGACTAGCCCAGAAGGAAAGGTGGTTACCTTCAAATCACCAGTGCTGCAGAGGCAGGAGGCAAGTTTGAATCAAGTTGCAGTCGAGAAACAACCTGAAAGTGGAAAGAAAACAGATAGGAAGGTGGAAGATATTCTGATAATAAGGGAGTATCCAGATGTTTTTCCTGAAGATCTACCAGGAATGCCACCAAAAAGGGAGATTGAGTCAGGATCAATCTGGCACCAGGAACAACCCCAATATACAAAAGGCCCTACAGAATGGCATCGAACGAGATGGCGGAAGTCAAGAAACAAGTTGACGATCTGCTACAGAAGGGCTACATCTGACCAAGCACGTCGCCTTGGGGTGCACCGGTTATCTTTGTGGAAAAGAAAGACAAAACAAAGCGCATGTGCGTGGATTATCATGCACTAAACGATGTTACAATCAAGAACAAGTATCCCTTGCCAAGGATTGACGATCTCTTTGACCAGTTGGAGGGAGCCACCGTCTTTTCCAAGATAGACCTGCGATCAGGGTATCATCAGCTAAGGATCCAGGAAGAGGATATCCCGAAGACGGCCTTCACCACTCGGTATGGGCTGTACGAGTGCACCGTTATGTCCTTTGGACTGACGAACGCACCAGCTTTCTTCATGAACCTGATGAACAAGGTGTTCATGGAGTTTCTGGATAAGTTTGTGGTGGTTTTTATCGACGACATCCTCATCTACTCAAAATCAATAGAAGAACATGAGCAGCACCTCCGGTTGGTTCTCGAGAAATTAAGAGAGCACCAGCTGTATGCCATAATTAAATAGGGCTAATCAGCTTTATCTTTTTTAATGTTTTGTATCGGCAATAATTATATGGGGCTATTCGTCAGACCTAAACTCAATGGATTCGAAAGGACACATAAGATTTATATTGGTTCAGGCCCTCGAGGTGAGGTAATACCCTACTTCCAATCGTGGTGTATTGCTTTCGCAGTAAGTGGAATCATCTGCCCCAAGGGGCTCCCTACCTCTCCTTATATGCTGGAGGGATGAGGGTTACAGGGTAGGAAACCCAGTCGGATGCGACAAAGGGTTCCCTTATTAGTACATAGAGTATCCGGCTAGGACTATATCCCTTTCCTTGTCATGCAAGGTAATATGAAGCCGAGTGCTATTCTATCTTCAATTGTAGGGACCGGCCTACCCTCTGTCCAAGTGGCCGTAATTGCCCTCCATGAGGTACCCGAGGCCCATGGTCTCCATAGTAGCCCCTGAGACCTTCATAGTTGAGTCATAGCTGATGCTGAGTGCTCATCCTCCACGGTGAAGAGACTCCCGAGTGCTTTGCTCCTGAGTACTCATTATCCGAGTGCTTCTTATCCCGAGTCCTGCTTTATGTCAGCTGGCAACGAGGCTATGAAGGGCTTCATAGATGAATAGTGTGCACCGAATAGGCGCACCTATTAGGTGTAGCCCTGACTTTGTGTTTATTTAGGAAACAATTAAACATAAAGTCAAAGATTTTTAACCTTTAAGTCTTTCCTGAGTGATATGTTTCTCAGAAATTGGACTCTTCAGCTATATATTGGCTGGAAATTTTGCTCAAGACAATTTGGCTAAGCATGTAAGCCGAGTATCACTATGGAGTAAATCCAATGTGTGATGAGGTGTACTTCAGAGATACCTGCATCCCCAATTTTAATGGAGACTAGCTATAGATCCTTATAAGGATATATCCTCAATACCTTAAAATAATCAAGATACCCGAATGTATACACCTGGCTATAGGCTTAGCATGAAGCATATTTGATTATTTAATTGGTTCTTGTAAAATAGCACTTGCAACATGATTTTAAAGCGACTAGCGAGGGACCCAATAGGGCATTCTATTTAAGAACTCATATCTTTAGCCTACTGTTGACGCCAAAAACCGCCGGGGATCGCTTGGCGTTTTGGTGACACGCGAAGGCCTGGGAGATTTGCTTCACTCCAGTGCAGGTCCTTAATTCTTGAGGTTCGTAGGCGTGCCAGTCAATTTGACCCTGCAATTGACAAGGAAAAAAAATGTTAGATCCAGGAGCCAATCGGCTGTAAGCCGATCTGGACTCGTCTCATCGGCCGATGGCCGATACACACTGTAGCACTTATACATCGACTGAAAGCCGATGATGGCAATAAGCAATAATACAATAATAAACAAATATCGAATTAGCCGATTGCTGAAGATATACCCAAGAATCGGCTATAAACTGGCAAAATAAATAGGCATAATGCATGAATGAATAAAGTAAACAAACTCCAGCCGATTATGATTAAAAGTTACTGATGTTGCCATGAAGGTACTGTGCCAAAAGCGTGTCCGGGCCCTTGTTCACATCGGTTCCCGAGGTCTTCATCCGTTATCCGTGCCCGTGCCCGGAGACTTGCCTGAGGTCGTGCCCAAGTCTTCTCTTGCCGATCGTGCCCGCGCCCGGGTTTCCACCTACTCGGGTACCTTGCCGTACCCGGGGATTTACCTGAGCTCGTGCCCGGGAGTCTATTTGTGCTCTTATTGGATCGGCATAGTGAATCAATCGGCTGGGTTCTGCCGATCGTAAGAATAATGCAGACCAAATATATAACAAGACAGGCAATATAATCGGCTAAGTATGAAGATAACTTATCGGCTAAGCACTCCGATAAGACATCGCATAAAACCCATCGGCTCACTAAGAGTAAAGCTATTATCATCGGTCTAGTAGATGGGACCTAACCGTTGCCGCATAGACTGATGATGATAACAAGACCTCAGTAGGCCGATAGATCTGATACGATCGTGATGTGATGATAACTTATTAGCTAGTCACTCTGATAATACTTCGCATAAACACTCATCGGCTTATTAAGAAGGATTATTGTCACTGGCCTAGTAGATCGGACCTAACCGTTGCAGCACAGGCTGATAACAATAATAGACCTCGACAAGCCGATAAATCTAATGCGATTGTGATGTAAAACAAGATAACCTATCGGCTATACACTCCGATAGACGTTGCACAAAAAGCATCGATCTAGCAGGAATACCTTATCGGGGCAGCTTAGTAGGTCGGACCTAACCGATGCAGCACAAACTGTCGATAAGTTATACCCAGTAAACCGATACGATCTAAGCACACGTGATGTGATATACCTAATCAACCTATGAGATCAAACTGAACTGATGCAGCCATAGATAAAACAAGTATACCGTGGTAAGCCGACTACCATAAACCGACTAGAACATCGGACCTAAACCGAGGAAGTCCTAGCCGATAGGTAGCCGGGGTGACGAGACTTACCCTCTCGCTGGAGGTCGAACTTAACCGATGCAGCCCGGCTCGAGAAGCAAGAACCCGTCGAAGGGGTGGCGATGCGCCGAGATTGTATTGATCTGATTGTAGATATCCTTACATAGCACCCGGGCATACGTATATATACCCCGAGTTAACATGAGTCCTGATAGGACACGGTACATAGTTTCCTAATTATAATAGAAAATGCTAACGAACCCTGACCGGACACAAGATTAGGTTTCCTAAAGATAAATACTTGCCTAATTAATAGGTACAGTAAACTGCCAAACAGCGGTCTTCACGGCTCCTTCCCGATTCCGGCCTCTTCTTCATCAGTTGACTGCAATCTCTCCTTTGACCGAATCTAACACAGGGCCTTACCAAATTTTGGCGTTAACACATGCCCCCCAATTTCGGAGTTCTCTATAGGACTTCGAAATTCTTTCATTTTGGGCCTTCAGATCTCTTCCAAACCAAGACGGCCCAAGGTAGCCCACTTGCCATAATTGTTTGAAACAGTGCCAACGGCCTCGATTCCCGCCCGGTCATCATATCTCTATAAAAACGCTTCGTCTCCTTGCCTTTTTTATGCTTTCACATCACCAGAGCACCACCGCTTCATCTTCCAAGCCTTCAACAAGCTCTAGCAAATCCAGACGAATCGTCGCAACCTTCTTCTCTGGCCGTTGATCCCTGCATCTTCTCCCACTCCCGCGATGGCATCGGCATCTGCAATTCCTGAGGTAATCTTCTCACCCGATTATTTTCCCCCAATCTGCAACCTAGATGAACCCGATCTGCTCCTTTTTCATCTGTTCTTCGCCGTGTTCTTGTTTACTGTAGCATCTTAGAGACCAGATCTTGATCCCAGCCGCCGATTACCCAAATTTCTTCTATCATGGCCCCATGGGTAGCGAAGACCCCACCGATTTCATCAGCGCCGAGACCCAGAGTATTCCCTTCAAGAACTCGGCCATGCGAGTCGGCGACTGGACCAACAGCTTCAGGTCGTGGCCAAGCAAACTGCCTGGGTGTAGAGATTGGTACATCAGGGTGTCTGCTGTGAAGAGAACCTACTGGGAAGAATCTCATATCGGCCATTGCATCAATCTCTCCCTGGCCGATATGGAAAGAAATGAACCTCTGCTCGCATCGGCCTCATATTTCTGGTCCGATGCCCTTAATGCCTTCCTGTTCGGGCATGGGCCGATGACCCCCACCTTGCTGGATGTGACCATGCTCACTTGTCTTGATACCACGAGTTACATCAACCCCTTCAAACTCCGCTTCAAACCTGCTCATCGGCTCCAAGCAAAGAACATCGGCGGCTGGTCCAGGTACATATCTCTTCACAACAAGGGAACTGGTCCGGTTGATGATCGGGAACATGCCGCTTTTCTGAACTTATGGCTGGAGCGGTTTGTTTTTGGCGGCGCAACCCTTGGTCCGACAATCAACATGGAATGTTTGGCGGAATGTTTAGTTGATCGGAAACAGATCCCCTTAGGGCAATTCCTCCTTGGTGCCACCTACCATCTGCTCCATTAAGTGGCAACTAAATTATCGGCCGGCCAACCCGTCGGCCACATCGGGGGTCCTTGGTGGTTTGTACAGCTCTGGCTCAATATCTACACCTCCAAGGCCGTTCCTGGGACTTCTCTCTCTGATCAATCCTTCCCAGCTGATCACACAGAAGACGAAGATCCTATTTACCGCTGATGCGTTTCCATGGGTGAAGCTGCATCGACCCTCTCTGGCGGCAAGATGACCCCTGCTGAACTTAGCCAGTGGTTCAAGGGGTTTTACTATGGTTTCACCAGGGAGGCCACTCTCTGGTTTGCGTACAATGACGCATCATCATTTGAGATGCCCTCTAATTTCGATCCACTCAAGGCTTTGGATGATGATGAGTCCAAGGCTATATTTCTATCGGCCATCACCCCTCGTCTGCTGCCAACTGGCTTTTCCCTAGGCCGATTGCAACCTTCTTACGAGTTCTACCATCCATCGGTCTGTTCTCGTTAGTTTGGCCTTGGTCAACTCCCGATCGGCCTGTTCTTCGTCAACAAACTCCAGGCCCGGGGCAACGTCAGTAACGCCCTAGAATACGATCGGATGCGAACTTTGACAGACCCCCTTCTTCCAGGCGCCGCCACCGAGGTGTGTATCTGCACTGCTAACACCAAGCTTTTTGTCCGATGGTGGTCAGAATGGAAGAAACATTTATTCAGCTTAGCAATCACCTGCTATTGCTCCCGTCTCGACCCTGAGTACACCGAATCTGATGACGAGGTAACACCCGCAAGCTTTAACCATCATCTCCAATCATCTCTAACTCTTATTTTGTAGGCTGCCAGCGTCGAGCCCCCGAGAACAAGCAACAGCGGTCGGCCGATTCTGTATCAACCTCCATCGGCCACCCCAAACCTAGGGCGCGACACTCCATCCCCATCGGCTCTCCTCAAGGCGCCCCGGCCAATGGGACAAAAACGGAAGAAGTTAGCGCATCGCCCCTCTCTGAAGAAGCAGAAAACCGATGCCGATGTCGCTACCTCGACGCCTCTTCCTCCTCAAGCAACTTCGGCTCCCTCATCTCCTCAGGTATGCGCCAAGTCTTATTATTATTATTACCCGCTTCCTTATTTACCTCACTAAGTTCTTGTTCAGCTCGAACCATCGGCTCCAGAACTTCAACACTCCTCCGATATCCTTCCAAGCACTGAGCCGATGGCTTCTCCGGCTGCTCCACTCTCGGTACCAAGTCCAACCGTCATTGAAACTGCTGCCATCCCATCGGCTAACATCGGCCCCTCCGAAGAACACCCTATTCATCTCACTGAAGCCGATGCCACCCGAGCGGCCGACGTCCTTCCTCAGGTAACCTCTTCATGTCCATATTTCACTTTTAACTCTCCACTAATCCTTTTACCGATGTCAATTTTGCAGTCCCTGGCCGATTTGTTCTCTTTTGACATCGGTCAATATCTGGAGGTAGAAGAAGCTACAGCCACCAGTGCGGCCTCCAAACCGTCCTTCTCAGCCGATGTGCGCGAGTACTTAACGAGCATCATCAGTCAGCTGGAAAACCCGATCGACGCACTGGTAGAAGACTGCGGGCCAATCCGGGCAAGATTTGCAGATATTGAACACCACCTGCCCGAAGAACTTGTTGATGCATTGACCCCTGCAGCATACCTGGAGTCTCATAGGTTTAAACTCATCAAGCTCAGACAGCGCATAGCCGATCGTGCTAACCAACAGAAGACATCCCAAAACATCCAAGCCGATCGGCTGTTAGCTCAAGCCGAGAAGAAAAAACTTGATGACATGGCCGCTGCCCCCCAAGAGCTCCAACCTCAGCTCGATCAACTGAAGAAGAGGGAAGCCGATTTGCTGGTAGAACTTGAAAAAGTTTGCAAGGATCTTGCAGCCACAGAGTCCCAGCTTATCGGCCTACCGCAAGCCATCCTAGACCAAGAGGCTAAGGTTGCAGCGACGGTGCGTCAAGTCATTCATCGGCGCAAGAACCTGAAGATCATCCCGGGCTCCGATGAAGACGACATTCGCGCCATCAATGAGATTGACCAGATCCGCCTGCGTGCGATCGAAACCATCCAAAAATTCCTATAACTCAACATCCGATGGCCTCCTGAGATGCTAGCTACACTGTAATATATTTTGATCGGCTCTGTTGCCCCTTAGTATTTTTTTTGTTCATTTGATCTAAAGGCGATACCAATTGATATCGGCTGTCTTTAGGCGATGCAAAACATCGGCTTTCCAGATTATTTTAGAAATCGGCTATACTTAACCGATTTAAGAATCGATCCACACGCTAGGGTAGTATTTCTTGAGATATTTTCCGTTAAGCGCTTTAGCAAACTCTGTCCCATCAAGATCTTCTAACACATAGGCATTACCAGGTACACAGCGATTAATCCGATAGGGCCCTTCCCAATTAGGCGACCATTTTCCAAACTTATTATCTCTGGATCCAATCGGCAAAATCAGCTTCCAAACAAGATCTCCCTCGGCAAATAACTTGTTCACCACCTTTTTGTTGTAATGCCGAGCTGCCCTAGTTTTGTTTTCCTTGATTCTTTCCAATGCCCTTAACCGATTCTGAGCCAAATCTTCAAGTTCATCTGTCATTAAGTTATAATAATCATCGGCCGTCAACTGATTCTGCAAAGAAATTCTCCTAGAGCTGATGTTACTTTCCCATGGTAAAACTTCCTCATGTCCATATACTAATTGATACGGTGGCACCCGAGTAGATCCATGACATGCCATCCGATAGGCCCATAGTGAATCGGCTAATGTAGTATGCCCTCGCCGTGGCTGCTCATCAATTTTCCGCTTAATCATCTTGATCAAACTCTTATTAGAAGCTTCTGCCTGCCCATTGGCCTGAGCATAATAAGGCGATGAATTTAATAGCTTGATTCCCATACTGGCAGCAAACTGTTGAAACTCATCAGACACAAAGATAGACCCCTGATCAGTAGTTATCGTCTGAGGAATCCCAAACCGATAAATAATATGCTCCTTTACAAACTCGATTGCTTCCTTGGACGTAACTTTCTTCAAAGGAACCGCCTCTACCCACTTGGTAAAATAATCTGTTGCCGCCAATATGAACTTATGTCCTTTACTTGATGGAGGAAAAACCTGGCCGATCATATCAATTCCCCAACCCCTGAACGGCCACGGTTTGATGATAGGATTCATAGCCGATGCTGGCGCTCGTTGTATGTTTCCAAATATCTGACAATCTTGACATCCTTTATAATACCTAAAGCAATCTTCCAGCATTGTCGGGCAAAAATATCCTACTCTTCTCAATAACCACTTCATCTTATGAGCCGATTGATGAGTCCCACAGACGCCCTCATGCACCTCGCACATAACTACCTTGGCTTCTTCTAAATTCAGGCACCTAAGCAGAACTCCTTCAAAAGTCCGATAGTATAATTCCCCATCAAGCAACACATACTTAATAGCTTTATATCGAATTTTCCTGGAAACCGATTGCGACGGATTCTGCAAGTAACCAATTATCTCTTGTCTCCAGTCATCGGCCTTGTTCTGGATATCAATATCGGCTATCTCAACCTCAATCTGCCTATTCAGCCGATACCCTGAAGCAATCTGCGCAAGATTATTGGCTTCCAAATTCTGCTCCCTGGGAATATGATCTACTGACACCATCTTGAAATCCTTTAACAAATCCGTACACTCCTCATGATATGACCTCAGAACATCATCCTTGCACTCATATTCTCCAGACAACTGCTTGACCACTAATAAAGAATCGCCAATTATCTCTATGACATCGGCCCCGATCTCCTTTAAGAGTTGAAGTCCTTTTAGCACCGCCTCGTATTCTGCCTGATTGTTAGTCCGATAAGGCTTAATTGTAAAAGCAAACTCAAAACTTGCCCCCCGAGGCGATATAATAACCAAGCCGATGCCCGATCCATGCTTGCAAACCGATCCATCAAAAAACAAAGTCCATGGGATCGGCTCCACATAATCCTTGTAAAACCCCCTGTGCTGCACAATGAAATCGGCCACTGCTTGTCCCTTAATTGCTTTAGCCGATTCATATCTTAAGTCGAACTCTGTCAAAGCAAAAACCCACTTGCCAACTCGCCCTTTCAAGACTGGAGCCGACAACATATATTTGACCACATCGGCCTGGCAAACTACTGTACACTCAGCCGATAGGATGTAATGCCTTAACTTTGTACATGAGAAATATAAGCACAGGCACAACTTCTCCACCGCAGGATATCTCGTTTCAGCATCCAGAAGTCTTCTACTCAGATAAAACACAACTCGCTCTTTTCCCTCAAACTCCTGTATCAAAACGGATCCGATGGATTTCTCATCGGCTGATAAATATAATTTGAACGGCACTCCTTTCTGCGGCGGAATTAAAATAGGTGGGGAACTCAGATAATTCTTGATGTCGTCAAATGCCTTCTGCTGTGCTGCCCCCCACACAAACTCTTGATCGGCCTTCAACTCCAACAACGGAGTAAAGGATTCAATTCTCCCTGATAAATTTGATATAAATCTCCTTACGAAATTAACCTTGCCGATCAATGACTGCAACTCCGTCTTATTGCTTGGTGGCTCTGTAGTCTTAATGGCTCTGATGCTTCGCTGACTAACTTCAATTCCTCGCTCATGCACCATAAAACCCAAAAATTGCCCAGCCGATACACCAAAAGCACATTTATTAGTATTCATCCTTAGTCCGTATTTCTTGGCCCTCTCCAGCACTTTCCGCAAATCGGCTATATGGCTTTCCTCACTTTTAGACTTGACCACCACATCATCAATATAAATCTCAACCAATAAGCCGATGAGATCATGAAATATATAATTCATCGCTCTTTGATAAGTCGCACCGGCACTTTTCAATCCAAAAGTCATTACTACCCACTCATACAAGCCGATAGCTCCTGGACACCGAAACGCAGTCTTATGTATATCTTCTTCAGCCATAAAAATCTGATTATATCCTGCATTGCCGTCCATGAAGCTGATAATCTTGTGGCCCGAGGCTGCATCCACCAATAAATCTGCTATCGGCATTGGGTACTCATCTTTGGGGGTAGCTTTATTCAGATCCCGGAAATCGATACATACCCTCAACTTTCCATTTTTCTTCTCCACCAGGACGATATTAGAAACCCACTCAGCATATCGGCACGGCCTTATGAACTTGGCATCATACAACCTTGTAATTTCCCCTTTGATTGGCTCATGTAACTCCGCCTTGAATCTCCTTGGAGCCTGCTTAAATGGCCGATACCCTAGTTTAATGGGTAGCCGATGTTCGACAATCGATCGGCTTAGCCCTGGCATCTCATGGTACTCCCAGGCAAAACAATCCCGATACTCCCTCAACAGTGCTATCAATTCTTCTCGAAGTTCAGGACTTAGTTTTTTGCTTATGTACGTCGGCCTCGGCTTATCTCCTGGTCCTATATCAATCTCTTCCAAATCATCAGCCGGCGTAAATCCTTGCCCCAGTTTCCCCTCGAAGTCTTCAATAGAGCCCATTATAGTAACAACTCAGAGCCGACTTGCCGAATCGGCTGTATCCCTTGATTAGTGACGTTAAGGTAGTCTCCTTCCCATACTTTTCCTGATAGGCAATCAACACCATCTGCTTCCCAGACTGGTAGATCGGTCATGGCAACATTGGTCGACCGATCCCCTAGCACTACCTCGACTTGATCTCCCTGCCATTGTATCAAACATTGGTGCATTGTCGAAGGTATGCAACAGTTCGCATGAATCCAGTCCCTGCCGAGAAGCAAACTATATGATCCCTTTCCATCAATGACGAAAAACGTGGTGGGCAATGTCTTATTTCCTACTGTCAACTCCACGTTCAATACGCCCTTTGCTTCTGATGAATTTCCACCGAAGTCTTTTAGCACCATATTTGTCTTGATCAGATCTTCGGCAGTCTTCCCCAATTTCCGGAATGTAGCATGAGGCATAAGATTAACTGCTGCTCCCCCATCAACCAGCATCTTTGTCATCGGCTTCCCATTCACATATCCCTTGACGTATAATGGCTTTAGTGCCGGTGCTCTGACTCTTCCGGTCCTTATTGAATATGGCTTGATCGGGTTGCAACGTTAGTTGCAGCAAATACTCCTCATTGCTTTCCTCATCTGATGAACATGCTTTTATATTCCCGAGGCAAAAGAACACCATCTACTGGGGCCGATTGACCAATTCATCATCTTTTTTCCTTCACGCGCCAAACTTGTTTAGTTTTCTTGTGACGATGATCGGCCTCTCCCTGATCTTGACTCTGTTCTTCCTGTTGCTCTCGGTGTCGTAGCCGTTGTGCCCTTCTCTTCTGATTCTTCGTGAATATGCCGCTAGGACACCACTGAGGATTCTGGACTTGTTTCTCATGTGCTTTCTCTTCATCTTCTTCAAAGAACTCTTCATGGATCAGCCCTAATCGGCTATGAACCGATGCTCTTCTCCCAGACGGCCGATCTTGTGAAAATCTCTGCTGCTGATCACGGCGATCCCCCATATTACTGCATTCGGGGCAATCTTCTACTGATGGCAATCTCATCCCTTGATCCCAACAGAATCTGAAGAATGGGCAGTTCCAGTGCGGATTATATTGTTCTGGTACATCCCTCTTTTCATCGTACTTGAATACTTCCTATCATCGCCGATGAAGTAATCCTCGATTTATCTGACATCTTCCTTCATCGGTTTGAGCCTTGATGATGACCCGCAATAAACCATATTCACAGGGAACGGTGCCCATCTATCTTCATCGGCTTTTTGTCTTCGAACTTGATTCGTCCTTGCTCGACCGCCGATTGAATCTGTTGCCGAAAAGCTTTGCACTCGTTGGTGTGATGCGATATCGCATTGTGCCACTTGCAATATTTCTTCTTTTTCAGTTCTTCGGCTGACGGGATCACATGGTTTGGCGGAAGTTGTATCTGCTTTTCTTGCAATAATAAATCGAAGATTTTATTAGCTTTATTGATGTCAAAGTCATACCTCTCCTCCTTGCCGATATCTTTGACCCATGGGCATGATACTGATTTCCTGTTCCTGGCCCACTCCGCCATCCAACTCAGCATGATCCCTCATCGTCTGAGCTCGATGAATAAACTTGAACTTGAGCAACCCTTTTCTGGTACTTATCCCTTTTTGCCTCTTGAAATCGGCTTTCATGAACCGACACCTTCTGTACCAGGTGCGCCAGGGACTCAAACTCTTGTGAAGAAAATCTCTCCTTGATCAGCGCCAAAAGACCCTGGAAAGCCAGATCAGCCAGATGCCCATCGCTCAGGTTTAAACTATAACATCGGTTTCTGATATCCCGAAATCGCTGAACGTATTCCGATACTGTTTCATCTGGACGTTGCTTAACCGATGCCAAATCTGACAGTCTTAACTCATGAATTCCAGCAAAGAAATATTTGTGAAACTGTTTCTCCAGATCAGCCCACCCCCGAACAGAATTCGGTGGTAATGAGGAAAACCACGTAAAAGCCGATCCTGATAACGATAAGGGGAAAAACCTAACCCTCAGAGCCTCTTCCGCCGATGCCTCCCCGCACTGTGCAAGGAATCGGCTGACATGTTCTACTGTAGACGTGTTGTCCTGCCCTGAGAACTTAGAGAAATCTGGGACCCTGTATCGGTGTGGTAACGGAACCCTGTCAAACCACTTAGGATATGGGCGCCGATACATGAACGCTTGTTCCTTAGGCTTGATCCCAAACTGCTCCCTTACTATCTCTTCAACCCGTGCCGATAAGTCCTCTTCTCTTACATTCTCTTGTTGATACTGCTGATACTGTATCGGTGAGGTTGGTGGCCGATTCTGTCTGTGATACTCCCTCTAATAATTACCTGGATCGGCCCCTCCCGTTGGATAGTTTTGCTGATATCCCCCATAGTAAGCAGACCGATGATATCCAGTAGGAATATCCTGTTGCCCCCCAGCCTAGTTTTGCGTAAACAAGTTTTCTGGTACATCCCTGCTGATGTTGTAAGCAACCTGATTCGGCTCTATCTTTGGTGGGAGGAACACAGGACCCCGAGTCGGTTCTTGGGCAATCGATCCATCAACAGTCTTCTTGATGAGGTTATGCAATGTATTCACCAGGATCCCCGACTGATTAATGAGCGCGTGGTGCACCGCCTCATTGACCATATCCTATAAGGGCTTGATTTGTGGGCTCTCAGGTGGTGTGCGGCTCGATTCACCGACCAGGACTGGTTTTGGAAACTGCGTCTTCTGAATCGGCCCTTGCCTTGTCATGCTGAAGGACTCCAAGCAAAGCTTCTGAAAATTGGCCATACTCTGCTCGATTTGCTGTCTCTGCTCGTCTGTCAATTCCTCTATATTGACCGGAATTATGTTGTTGTCTGGATTGATTTCTTTTCCAGCCATGCTGAACTTCCGAGTTTGAAACTTGGGTTGAAATTTCTAGTCCCACTGGGCGTGCCAAAAGCGTGTTGACGCCAAAACCCGCCGGGGATCGCTTGGCATCTTGGTGACACGCGAAGGCCTGGGAGATTTGCTTCACTCCAGTGCAGGTCCTTAATTCTTGAGGTTCGTAGGCGTGCCAGTCAATTTGACCCTGCAATTGACAAGGAAAAAAATGTTAGATCCAGGAGCCAATCGGCTGTAAGCCGATCTGGACTCGTCTCATCGGCCGATGGCCGATACACACTGTAGCACTTATACATCGACTGAAAGCCGATGATGGCAATAAGCAATAATACAATAATAAACAAATATCGAATTAGCCGATTGCTGAAGATATACCCAAGAATCGGCTATAAACTGGCAATAAATAGCATAATGCATGAATGAATAAGTAACAAACTCCAGCCGATTATGATAAAAGTTACTGATGTTGCCTGAAGGTACTGTGCAAAAGCGTGTCCGGGCCCTTGTTTCACATCGGTTCCGAGGTCTTCATCCGTTATCCGTGCCCGTGCCCGGAGACTTGCCTGAGGTCGTGCCCAAGTCTTCTCTTGCCGATCGTGCCCGCGCCCGGGTTTCCACCTACTCGGGTACCTTGCCGTACCCGGGGATTTACCTGAGCTCGTGCCCGGGAGTCTATTTGTGCTCTTATTGGATCGGCATAGTGAATCAATCGGCTGGGTTCTGGCGATGTAAGATAATGCAGACCAAAATATATAAAAGACAGGCAATATAATCGGCTAAGTATGAAGATAACTTATCGGCTAAGCACTCCAATAAGACATCGCATAAAACCCATCGGCTCACTAAGAGTAAAGCTATTATCATCGGTCTAGTAGATCGGACCTAACCGTTGCAGCACAGACTGATGATGATAACAAGACCTCAGTAGGCCGATAGATCTGATACGATCGTGATGTGATGATAACTTATCAGCTAGTCACTCTGATAATACTTCGCATAAACACTCATCGGCTTATTAAGAAGGATTATTGTCACCGGCCTAGTAGATCGGACCTAACCGTTGTAGCACAGGCTGATAACAATAATAGACCTCGACAAGCCGATAATCTAATGCGATTGTGATGTAAAACAAGATAACCTATCGGCTATACACTCTGATAGGACGTTTGCACAAAAAGCATCGATCTAGCAGGAATAACTTATCGGGGCAGCTTAGTAGGTCGGACCTAACCGATGCAGCACAAACTGTCGATAAGTTATACCCAGTAAACCGATACGATCTAAGCACACGTGATGTGATATACCTAATCAACCTATGAGATCAAACTGAACTGATGCAGCCATAGATAAAACAAGTATACCGTGGTAAGACGACTACCATAAACCGACTAGAATATCGGACCTAACCGAGGAAGTCCTAGCCGATAGGTAGCCGGGGTGACGAGACTTACCCTCTCGCTGGAGGTCGAACTTAACCGATGCAGCCCGGCTCGAGAAGCAAGAACCCGTCGAAGGGGTGGCGATGCGCCGAGATTGTATTGATCTAATTGTAGATATCCTTACATAGCACCCGGGCATACGTATATATACCCCGAGTTAACATGAGTCCTGATAGGACACGGTACATAGTTTCCTAATTATAATAGAAAACGCTAACGAACCCTGACCGGACACAAGATCAGGTTTCCTAAAGATAAACACTTGCCTAATTAATAGGTACAGTAAACTGCCAAACAGCGGTCTTCACGGCTCCTTCCCGATTCCGGCCTCTTCTTCATCAGTTGACTGCAATCTCTCCTTTGACCGAATCTAACACAGGGCCTTACCAAATTTTGGCGTTAACACCTACAACCAAATAAGCCGGCCCAAACCGACATACCCAGCGCAGCCCACAAAATTGGCATCCCTCGCATGTCTGAACAATGTCATTGGTGTCGGTAACCATAGTTGGCCAAAGGAATCCTTGTCAGCAAGCCTTTTCGACTTACGTTCTAGATGCGGCATGGTTGCCACAGATGCCCGAGTGGATAGATTGCAGGATCTGCTTGCCCTCCTCAGGTGTGACGCAATGCATGAGAACTCCGGATGCACGTTGACAATATAGGTCTTCTCCGACTATGATAAAGCTTTTGCTTCGTCACTTGACTTACTCAGCTTCGTTGCGATCTTTAGGATGCTCATCTTCCAGTAGGAATTGAATGATTGGGGTTTTCCAGTCTTGAAAAATAAGGAGAACCTCCGTAGGTTCTGGGTTTGGTGCTACCTCCGACTGAAAGCTCCAGTAGTGGCTTGTTTCCCTGTTTTGGTCAAATAGGTAGCCGAACGCTGCGGTAACATAGGATTCGGCTGGCGACCCTCTTGGGGCATACCCAACCTAGCAAAATTATAGCCAAATAAGGTACCCGAACCTCACATTAGCATAGGATTCAGCTGGCGACCCTCATAGGGCGTACCCTACCCAACAGAGTTGTGGCTAAATATAGGTACCCCAACCTCGCATTAATATAGGATTCGGCTGGCAACCCTCATGGGGCGTACCATACCCAACAGTGTGGTACCCGAGCCCCTACTGGTGCTAGAGGTTGGTTTTTAGCCCCCATAGTGCGTACCAAGGTAAAGGCGACATCCGTGTCTCGACTGGCGCAAGTACTCAGTCAGTAGCCCTCATGGAGCATTCTGAGTGATTCTTAAAGCATCGCACTCCAAGTGTATCATGGCAGACTGGTCCAGCCGCTGAGCATAGGAGATAGGCTCGTAGCCATGAGTTCCTGTTACGCGTATATGGAACTGGGCCCTACATTATAAACATATCGGATGATTAGCATCTGATGTATGAAACAATCACCCGAAGAAAATCTAAATATTTTACAATGTATGTAAATATGTGTTCGTCCTCTTATTGATATTAATTTCCCCGAGTAGTTGACCCCTTACGTTTAAACGTTCTGCCCGATTAGTCATAGCCCCCGAGTGTTGGGAGTTGGCTCATGGCTCTTTCCTAGACACGCATTTTGGGTGACTTGAGTTCGCCTTTCATGGAGCAAAGCTTCACGGATTGGAATTTATGCCACTCGAGTACTTTTGTAATCATTAAGAGCAGAAACAAAAAATGCATAGTATGTACACCTATTAGGTGTAAGCGGCTGCGGCATTAGTGAGGCCGAGTGAGAAATTGACGATCTCATCCCCCTAGATCCGATCCCTACTGGCACTAAGCCGTATCCGAGTCAAACCATAGGAAAGTGAGTTGCCTCCTGGCACATTTAGATAAGAATATCATATAAAGGAGAAAATATTAATCAGAAAGCGACTTAGCTGTTCGGTATTGCACAAGTTGTGAGTGGGGATGCCATCCTTGCATTTAAGTTCTTGAGCCCCTGAGCATGTCACTTGTCATTCTGATAATCTTTGGTTCTAGGAGGTCGAGGACAGTTGTGATCGACTGCCGCAATGAACTTGGCGATTCCCAGGCTTGGATAGGGTCGCGTCATCCATCTCCCGTCGCTCCTTCTGTCGGGGCTTGTCATCAAGTGCCTCTGCCACTGAGTCGGCTGAATCAACATATTTATTGGCCATCTTGAAGAGAGCTTTGACAGAGTTGGGTGGCTTCCGAGTGAACTTAGCGATGAACGGCGTGTCTCTGACTCCCTTGCGGAAGGCGGCGATGATGACCTTGTCCTTGATTTTAGGTATTGAGTTTCTTTTCTCGAAAAAACGCTTGATGAAATTGCAGAGGGACTCGTTCTTCCTCTGGTGGCACTGATATAGATCGTACTCAAAAGATGGCCTCTCATACATTCCCTGGAAGTTCGTGATGAAATGTTCACGGAGTTCCCCTAGGAGCCAATTGACTGCCTGGGAAGCCCTACCAGCCATGTCCATGCTAAGTCTGCCAAGGCGACTGGCAGGTAGTTAGCCATGACCTTGTGATCGCCTCTGGCCACACAGATTGCCAAGGTGTAAATGTGAGCCAGGACTCCGGGTTGGTCTTCCCATCGTACTTCTCTATTCCAGTCGGCTTGAAGCTAGATGGCCAGTCGACTTGTTGTAGTTCGTGGGTGAACGCCGGTACTCCTTCATCTGGGTGAGGGCTCCAACTCCGACTACGGTGATGAAATCGCTCGTGGCGGAGGCCGAAGCACTCATGTTCATCTTCTAGTTGGCAGCGCTCATCCTACTCGTGTTCTCGGCATCGAGCGTTAATATCGTGGTGGAAATCCCATCGTAGTTGTCCCCGAGCATCCTGGTAATCCTGGTGCTCGTTGTGAAGGTACCGCTGTCGGTCATCATTGCGATGGCCAAGTGACGTGTGATGGGACTCCAAGTGGTGCCAACCGGAGCTAGCTACTTGGCATCGCGCTGAAGTGGATGAAGTCGCAACACCCGAAGCTATTTTGTTAGACAGTATAAACGTATCTCCAGATCGCTGTTGCTGTTGATAGGCTGCAGCGGTTGTCATTGCTTTGAATTTTGTGATAGCCTAATGGTCGGGCCTGAACTGCAAGGTGTGTAACAGCGTGGCAGCGGCCACGACGTTCCATTGTGGGGTCACGAAGATGTCGTGGTCACCTACTCGGGTTTGGAGTATCTCTTGTTGAGCAGTCCACCCAGCTTTACGCAGGTTGTCATTGCGAGCATCGCGCTCGGCTTGCAAACGTTGTGCATTTTCCTCCTATTGCTCACGCAGTCGGCGAGTCTCCTCCTCTTGTTGATCGCATAGTTGGCGTGCATCTTGAGTGGGAGTTGAGCCCTTGGACGCCTTGAAGACTTCTCGTGGTGGAGAAAAGCTTGCCGAGCTGCTGTCTGACTGTGAGTCAGAGTCAGACTAGTTTAGGGGTGTGATGATGACCCCAACCTCCCTGGACCCAATCTCGAGTGGCTCTAGGCCGTATTCGAGTCAAATTCCATAGGATTGAGTTTGTCGCATCAGGTTGGAATTGAAGATTGTTGTGGCGTTGTCGAGTCCGAGTGGGAAATTGACAATCTCGTCTCCCCTGGACCCAATCTTGATCGGCTCGGAGCCGAATCCGAGTCGAATATCAAGAAAGAGAGTTGTCCCAAAACTCGTAGATCTTGGTTATTGCTGAAGCAGGATGTTGAAAATTGCTGCGGAGTTGAGTAGGCCAACTGGCGCTGAGTTGGCTTGGTCTCTAGCCGATCGGGTTGAAACCGAGTCAGACAAGGTGAGATTGCCGAGATTGTCGGCGATGAAGTCGAGGCTCCCGAATCTGATGGCTTGTCTGGGAGAGAAATCGATGTCGTTGACTCCTATGGTTGGATCCATCAGGCTTGATGATGATGATCTCGATGAAGCCCCTACCTGGCACGCCAACTATCGATGTTTTGTATCGGCAAGAATTATATGGGGCTATTCGTCAGACCTAAACTCGATGGATTTGAAAGGACACACAAGATTTATACTGGTTCAGGCCCTTGAGGTGAGGTAATACCCTACTTCCAGTTGTGGTGTATTGTTTTCGCGGTATGTGAAATCATCTGCCTCAAGGGGCTCCCTACCTCGCCTTATATACTAGAGGGATGAGGGTTACAGGGTAGGAAACCTAGTCTGGTGCGACCAAGGGCTTTTCTTATTAGTACATAGAGTATCCGGCTAGGACTATATCCCTTTCCTTGTCGTGTAAGGTAATATGAAGCCGAGTCCTACTCTATCTCCAATTGTAGGGACCGGCCTACCCTCTATCTGAGTGGCCGTAATTGCCCTCCTTGAGATACCCGGGGCCCATGGCCTCCACGGTGTTCATGGAATTTCTGGACAAGTTTGTAGTGGTTTTCATCGATGACATCCTCATCTACTCGAAATCAGCAGAAGAACATGAGCAGCACCTCTGGTTGGTTCTCGAGAACTTAAGAGAGCACCAGCTGTATGCCAAGTTTAGCAAGTGCGACTTCTGGCTAAACGAAGTGCAGTTCCTTGGGCACGTCATGACTGCTCAGGGAGTCACTGTAGATCCGACAAATGTGGAGTCAGTTACCAACTAAAAACCGCCCAAAATAGTGACACAATGCAGAGTTTTCTGGGACTCGCAGGTTATTACCGCCGGTTCATTGAAAACCTCTCGAAGATCATGAGACCCATGACACAGTTGCTAAAGAAGGACGTGAAGTTTGTCTGGACAGTCGAGTGCAACTGCAACTTTGAGGAGCTCAAAAGGAGGTTAGTGTCGGTGCCAGTCCTAATCTTGTGAGACCCCAAGAGGGATTTCCAGTTGTACTGTGATGCATCCTGCCAAGGGCTAGGATGTGTATTGATGCAAGAAGGTAGGTTCGTAGCCTACATGTCTCACCAGTTGCGTCCCCATGAGGATAACTACCCGACGCACGACTTAGAATTGGCTGCAGTGGTTCATGCTTTGAAGATTTGGTGGCATTACCTTATCGGTAACCGCAGTGAGATCTACACGGACCACAAGAGTCTGAAGTACATATTTACCTAGCCTGACCTGAACCTCCGTCAAAGAAAGTGGCTAGAGTTGATTAAAGATTATGACATGGGAATACATTACCACCTGGGTAAAGCCAATGTGGTAGCAGATGCTCCGAGCAGGAAGAGCTACTGTAACACTGCTCGAGCAGAGACAATGTGCAAGGAAGTGCAGCAGGAATTTGAACACTTGAATCTGGGCATCGTTGGCCCCGGATTCTTGGTAGCCCTGGAGGCCTAGCCCACACTCTTTGATCAGGTTCATGAGGCACAAGCGAACGACCTAGAGATTAAAGAGCTCAAGAAGAACATGAGAGTTGGAAAAGCCTAGGGCTTCACGTAAGATGAAAACGAGACAGTCTGGATGGGACAACGGTTATGCGTCCTAGAAAACAAGGAACTCAAGGACCTGATACTATATGAAGCTCATGAGACACAGTACTGCATCCACCCCGAAAGCACTAAAATGTACCAAGACATCAAGATGAAGTTTTGGTGGGCCAGCATAAGAAGAGAGATCGCAGAATTCATGGCACTCTGTGTTGTGTGCCAGCAAATGAAAGCAGAACACCAACGGCCTGCAGGATTTCTAAAACTGCTCAGAGTCCTAGAGTGGAAATAAGAGGAGATCGGGATGGACTTCATCACTGGTTTGCCCCGAACATCTTCAGGGTATGATTCGATCTGGGTGATCGTTGACCGACTCACCAAGGTCACCCATTTCATCCCTATGCACACGACATACTCCGGCAAGAGGCTGGCAGAACTCTACATGGCCCGCATAATATGTTTACACGAGGTACCCAAGAGGATTGTATCCGACCGTGATAGCCAGTTCACTTCCAAATTCTAGCAGAAGCTACAAGCAGAACTAGGAACCCGACTGAATTTCAGCACGGCTTACCATCCACAAACAGATGGGCAGACTGAAAGAGTCAATGCTAAGAGCCTACGCTTTAGACTTCGGTGGGAGCGGAGTTCTCATACAATAACAGTTGCCAAGCCAGTCTGTAGATGGCACCATTCGAAGCCTTGTATGGCAGGAAGTGCTACACACCCCTCTTTTGGGATCAGACCGGTGAACATCAGGTATTCAGGATAGATCCACTCAAAGAAGCCGAGGAAAAAGTGGCCATTATTCGGGAGAGATTGAAGACAACTCAGTCAAGGCAGAAGAGCTATGCCGACAATCACCATAGAGACTTAAGCTTTGAGGAAGGGGACTACATGTATCTTCGCATCACTCTACTCTGAGGGGTACACAGGTTCCAAACAAAGGGAAAGTTAGTACCGTGCTTCGTGGGACCCTACTAGGTTCTAGCTCGTAAAGGCGAAGTCGCGTTCCAGTTGGATCTTCCAGCTTCAATGGCAGGCATACATGATGTGTTCCACGTGCCCCAACTAAAGAAATGCCTATGGGTACTAGCAGAATAGGCTGATCTAGAATAGATTGAAATCCAGGAGAACCTCACTTATGTGGAGAGGCCAATCTGAATCTTGGAGATCAATGAAAGGAACACCAGGAGCCGAGTGATCAGATTCTACAAGGTACAGTGGAGCCACCATATAGAGGAAGAAGCTATGTGGGATCGAGAGGATGAATTGAAGTCCGCCCATCCGCACCTCTTCGCCAACTCTTCCCAATCTCGAGGACGAGATTCTATTTAAGGGGGGTAGGTTTGTCACACCCTGAGTCCCCCCCTTAAAAGAGCCACACAAAAATACATTGAAGAAAAAGCCCAAAGAAAATAATTAAATAAGGCTATGGAGTTAATTAATGGAGAAAATACAAAATAACAATCCATCATGGCTCGGAGTATTTTTCTTGTATTCCAGTTACCAAAATACACTAACAGGAATTTTCCTGGAATTTTTAGAGCACTAGAAGAAATTTTAATAATTCAAAACACATTATTGGAATTAAAAATACCCTAGGAATTCATTTTCCCTTTTTCTCTTTTTCTTTTTTCTTTCCTCTCCCTGGGCCACAGCCTGCTCTTGTTCCGGCCTTCCTCGCGGCCAACGCTCGCCCGCGCCTCATCCCTCTCTCCCACTGCCACCGGGCCCCGCCAGTCAATGTGCCCGCTCCTCTCCCCACTCTCCCTCCCGCTGATACGTGGGACCGGGGCTCCACATGTCAGCCCCATCTTCAACTTCTGGCCGAATCGGCTAGAGGGGATCGCCTCCCCGTGTTGTTGGATTCCACCTGTTCTTGCTTCCTCACGCCTCAGCCCCTAGTTCAAAACGTGCGGACCGTGTCCCCGACCGTTTCCCCCACCTTCTCCATCCCACTCGCCCATGTCCACAGACGAATTTCACCCCACTACCGCCACAGCTGCCATCCATGATTCCAAGAAATTCCACTGCCTCGGCCATGATCTCTCTAGCCTGAGCCTATATAAATGCTCCCCATCCCCTCCTCTCTCTTTTCCCTCAAACGCCCAAGCCTCCCATGCCCTCTAACCCCTCGTGCGATGTGATCCCGTGCCGCTGCTGTGCTCTGCCATCTCCAGCCGAGCGCCGCCACCATTATAGCCACCGCTGGTCACCGCTCTCGCGCTCGCTAGTTCCACCGCACTCAGGCGCACCTTGTTCGGCCGTTGTTTGCCACGGTTCATCACCGGATCCCCTTCGTCCCTGTCAAAACCTTCGGTAAGGGTTGCCGCCAGCCTTCGGCTGCAATCTCCCGTCGACCTGTTCGGCCATTTCTCCCTCTAATTCATTCTACACCTTCTCCAGGGTCCCCTAAATCCCATCCGTGCCTCCGTCACCACTTTGCACGGCCGGAACACTGTCGGCACCATCATCCCAAGGCATCATCACACTAATCCCTCCTTCCTGTCATTGTTCGCCGTCCTCCAACCATCACAAGCCCTCAGTGAGGTCCCCCTCGGTTTGCCCTTCACCTCCGCCACTTGCCACTGCTCCCGGGAGCTGGATGGTCGCCGACGGCGACCATTGGGCCGCTTGCCCCACCACAGGTCGGCCACGCCGGCAGGGGCCGAGTCCCATTCGTCCCGAGCCGTTTGATCTGTAGGCAGATCAGCACCGTCTATGTGGCACTGTCCTGGGTGCCCGTCCCATTGCCATGTCGGTGCCACCTCGGCGCCGCGTCAGCCTACCTGTCCGCCGTGGCTACCACGTTGGCAGCCACGTGTTGTGGTCGCGCTAGTCCACGGTGGACTGTGTCCACCGTGCGCCACTGACCCGTGGGTCGCTCATCCATAGGGCCTGCCTGTCGGTACCGGTTCCCGGGTCAGCTGACGCCATAAATCTTTTAGGGATTAATTTTGTATAGCAAAAACGCAGAAAATCTTTAAAAATTCATAACTAATTCATACGAGCTCCGATTAATTCCATTCAAATTTCATTAAATCCCGAAAAATGCCAAGAATCCATTAAAAATACTTTTAGCTCATGTTTTGGTGGTCACATGTACTGTTTTTAATTGTTTGTGTTTTGATTGCTTTAGAAACATACGTGTCTAACCCTCCCGGGTACTATGAGGTTGTTGTAGAGTTCACTGAGCCGGACCAAGGCAAGTTACATCGTTCCCTAGACCATATTGCACCTATTTACTGAAAAATATTTGTTTAGATCAATAAATGTGCATGATTTCATTATTTCATGTGGGAAGGGTAACCTATATATATACAATCTGATGGCTATGACTTGATCACCCTGTATGTTTATGTAGCTTGGGTAATAATCTGATTATAAATAATGTCAGGATGCTTAGCCATGCTTAGAATCAATTAGCTCAATTAGCCATGCTAACTACCTCCCGGTCGCCCTAGCTGACTCGGCAAGGACATGGCTAACGGGACTTCCCAGGCGGTCAATTGGCTTCTAGGGAGAGCTCCAAGAATGCTTCATTGCAAATTTCCAAGGAACATATGAGAGGCCTTCTTCCGAGTATGACTTATAGCAATGCCATCAAAGAAAGAGTGAGTCTCTGCGTGATTTCATCAAGAGGTTTTCTAAGAAGAGGAACTCGATCCCAAAGATCAAGGATGAGGTCATCCTCGCTGCCTTCTGCATGGGAGTTAAGGACACCCCGTTCATTGCCAAGTTCACTCGGAAGCCTCCGGCTTCTGTCAAAGCTCTATTTGATATGGCCAACAAATACGCCGATTCGGCCGATGCAGTCGCTGAGGCCCTAGACGACAGGAAGGAGCCCCAACAGAAGGACAAGAAAGACACCAGTGACGCAGCATAGACCAAGTCCGGCAACTGCAAGCGCAAGTTGGACAACGTCGTAGCAGCTGTGGAGTGTAGTCCGCCACGATCCTCAAGGACGGACGACTACCAGAAAGTCATGAACAGGCCATGCCCTTTCCACCCAAAAGGGAAACACGCGGCTAAAGATTGCTTCATGCTCAAGAAGTTTGCTTCCAAGCAGACATCAATGTCTAGCGACAACAAGAACAAGGACAAGCTAGACTCGGGCGCAGTCGACGACTATCAAGATCCCTAGGCTGAGCTCAACCATATCTTCGGAGGGCCGTCTGCCTATGAGTCCAAGAGAAAACAGAAGCTAACAGTCTGGGAAGTTAACTCGGTCTCAATAGATACCCCCCAATACCTGCGCTGGTTAGAGATAGCAATAACATTTGACCGCGCAGATCACCCTGACCGAGTCACGCATCTAGGATGTTATCCACTCGTCCTGGATCTGGTTATTAGAAGTATCAAGCTGAAGAAGGTTCTCTTCGACGGAGGAAGCGCTCTCAACATATTGTTCGCCAAGACGCTCAATGAGTTGAAAATTCCTCGATCCGAGCTGCGGGCGAGTATAGCGCCCTTCCATGGGGTTATCCCTGGCCTCTCTTCCACTCCATTTGGACATATCACTTTGCCAGTCACCTTTGGCACATGGGAGAATTTCCGCACCAAGAATATCTGCTTTGAGGTTGCCTACTTCGAGATCGCGTATCACGCCATACTCAGACGGCCAACACTAGCCAAGTTCATGGCAGTGCCTCATTACACATACATGGTGCTCAAGATACCAGGACCAACAGGAGTATTTTTCCTGTGCAGCGATGTCAAGCAAGCCTTCACCTACGACAAGAAGAGCTGCAAGCTGGCCCAATCTCAAGAAGCGACAGTCGGGCATAACAACATCCAACTAGCCGTGACAACTACAAACGAGGATGGCCAAGTTCCGGCGAAAAAAGCAGCCAAGTCAGGAATTTCAGCGGATTCGGAAACAAAGAAGATCCCCCTGGACCCTTTCGACCCCTCCAAGACTGCGCTCGTCGGGACCGGACTCAACCCAAAATAGGAAGACACGCTCGTCACCTTCCTCTAGGCAAATAGGGATATTTTTGCTTGGAAACCTTCCGACATGCCTGGTGTACCAAGGGAGGTGATCGAGCATTCCCTCAACGTCAAGCCGGACGCCAAACCAGTCAAACAATAGTTGCGGCGCTTCGCACAAGACTACAAAGATACTATTCAGGAGGAGATTACCAAACTCTTTGCAGCCAAGTTCAACAAAGAGGTCTACCACCCGGATTAGCTAGCAAACCCAGTTTTGGTCCCAAAGAAGAATGGTAAATGGCGCATGTGCGTCGACTACACCGACTTGAACAAAGCATGCCCCAAGGATCCATTTGGTCTATTGAGAATAGATCAGGTGGTTGATTCAATGGCGGGGTGCGAGTTGCTTAGTTTTGTTGACTATTGCTTGGGATATCATCAAATCAGCCTAAAGGAGGAGGACTGCCTAAAGACTTATTTTATCATGCCACTTGGTGCATACTACTATGTCACTATGCCGTTTGGGTTGAAAAACGCTAGCGCAACATATCAACGTGCTATCCAGCAATGTCTTTACACTCAACTCGGGTGCAATGTGGAGGCATATGTTGACGACGTGGTAATTAAGATGAAAGTCAAGGAAGACCTCATCGCCGACTTAGAAGAAACTTTCCAAAGCCTTTGGATATTCAAGATGAAGTTGAACCCAGAGAAGTGCATCTTCGGAGTACCTTCGGGAAAGTTACTCGGCTTCATCATATCACAGCGAGGCGTCAAGGCTAATCTAGAGAAAGTCAACGCTATCATGAACATGGCACCCCCAACTAGCCAGAAGGACATACAGAAGCTGACTAGCTGCATGGTGGCACTCGGCCGATTTGTTTCACGACTCAGCGAACGGGGCATGCCCTTTTTCAAATTACTAAAGAAAGCCGACAATTTTCAAAGGACACCCGAAGCCCAACAAGCCTTCAAAGACTTCAAGAGGTTTCTCACGTCACCACCGGTATTGGCATCACCTATGCCCCAGGAACCACTTATGTTATATCTGGTGGCAACCACTCAGGTAGTTAGCATGGTGTTGGTCGTAGAGCGGGTAGAGCCTAGGCACATACAAAAAGTACAGAGACCAGTCTACTTCGTCAGCGAAGTCCTAGCTGACTCCAAGATAAGATATTCCCCAAGTCCAGAAGCTACTCTATGGTTTACTCATAACTATCTGGAAGTTGGTGCACTATTTCTAGTCGCATCAAGTCACAATTGTCACATCATATCCACTCGGGGACGTTCTACACAACCACAAGGCCACTGGCAGAACTGTTAAATGGGCACTCGAGCTGATGGCGTTTGACATTGTCTTTCAACCTCGGACAGCAATCAAGTCACATGCACTAGCCGACTTTGTAGCTGACTGGATGGAGGTTCAGACAGCTACACCAACGGACGATGTACTTCGACGGTTCTCTACAGATCGGTGAAGCAAGGGTGGCTGTTGTTCTGACGTCACCCACTAGGGAAAAATTGAAATACGTCCTCCAGATACACTTTCCAGCATCCCACAACGTCGCCGAGTACGAAGCACTCATCCATGGGCTCCACATTGCCATATCACTCGGCATCTGTCGACTGGTAGTACGCGGGGATTCTCAACTCGTGGTCAACCAGGTCATGAAAGACTGGACGTGTCTGGACAACAACATGGCAACATATTGTCAGGAAGTACGAAATTTGGAAAACAAGTTCGACTGGCTGGAGATCACGCATGTGCTATGCCAATATAACGAAACTGCAGATGAGTTAGCCAACATGGGATCCAAACGAGAAGTGGTCCCGACTGGAATCTTTGTCAAGCAACTATTGGAGCCATCAGTCAAGAAAAAACCAATACTTGAGCAGTCGGGGGCTGAACCTACCCCGGCAACAAATGAAGTACTAATCATCTCTCAAGATTGGCGGACTCCAATCATCAGGTTCCTCCTGGAAGATGAGCTCCTAGAAGATTGCAACGAGGCCGAGCGGATCAAACGTCGAAGCAAAAGTTTCCTCGTAGTCGGTGAGGACCTTTATCAAAGAAGCGCATCTAGAATCCTCATGCCCTGCATCACTCTCGAGGAGGGCAAGTAGATACTGCTGTCCATCCACTCGGGGATCTGTGGCAACCATGCTGCATCAAGAACGTTATTCGGAAAGGCTTACAGACAAGGTTTCTTCTGGCCAACTACGGTTACAGACGCTAAATACATAGTTCGAACATGTGAGGTTTGCCAGTTCTTTGCCCGGCAAACACGTCTTCCAGCTCAAGAACTACAAACAATCCCAATCTCTTGGCCCTTCGTAGTTTGGGGGCTTGACATGGTCGGGCCGTTCAACAAAGCGCCAGGAGGGTTCACACACTTGTTCGTCGCAGTGGACAAATTCGCAAAGTGCATCGAGGCGATGTTGCTACCATAACAGCGGCAAGGGCAAAATACTTCATCATGTGTATTATATACCGATTTGGAGTTTCCAACCGCATTATAATGGACAACAACACTCAGTTCACCAGCGGCTTTTTTCAAGATTTCTGTGATGACTTTGGCATCAAGATTAGTTATATTTCTGTAGCACACCCACGAAGCAATGGGCAGGTTGAGCGTGCCAATGGTATGGTCTTACAAGGTATCAAGATTAGGGTGTTCGACCGACTACAACCATATGTAGGGCGATGGGTACAAGAGCTTCCATCTGTTCTCTGGTCTTTAAGAACCATGGTTAGTTGGGCAATAGGGCAATCCCCTTTCTTCCTAGGCTATGGTGCTGAGGCTGTATTACCAACTGAGAAGTTCGACTCACCACGAGTCCGGGCCTACTTAGATGCAAAATCAACTGAAGACCGACTGGTCGAACTAGATCAGTTGGAGGAAGTAAGGGACATCGCAACCATCCAGTCGGCAAGGTATCTTCAAGGCCTACGTCGTTATCACAGTCGGAATGTTCATGGTTGTGGGGACCGTTCAAAGGGGGTCCAAACGTCCCACAACACACGTAACCGCCTAGGAAGTTCAGTTACACATAGAATGACACAGAAATAGAACTTCCATTAATTATACAAACCGACAAGGTTCTAGTACAACCCAAACTCAACACACGCACACAACGGGCCTATGGCCATACACATACAACCAAAAGACGCAACTCTGCACCACTGGAATGGCCTGAGTGTAGAGTCGACCTAGAACTCGAAGCCTTTGTCTTCGTCCCAATCCAACAGATCGACGGCTTCCTCGACTTCACCTGTAACTTCTCCCTAAACGGCTGGAGCCCAAAATATGCAAGACTGAGTACACAAGTACTCCTCAAGCCATGCAGGGAAACATATAGTGATGCAGGATATAACAAAGGAGGGAACTGGTTTAACTCTAAACCTTATCAATAGTTCACAAACATCCCAATTTATAAACAAATTTAGTTTTAAAGGGTTTAATATTACATGTCGTCATCTCTCAATTTAAACCATTAACACAATTCTACTCATGCAATTACTCTGGATTCACCCATAGACATATCTCCATTAACCGGGAGCACGGCGTATTCGAATACCAAATGACTCTGCAGCATCTACCCAGCTTTACCCGCACGATACCCACAGCTAGCCAGGCTGAAGATAACCAAGTGTAGTACTGCCCCAAGCTCATCTCTGTTCTGCCTAGCACGTGTTGACACCAAAAACCGTCGGGGGCCGTTCGGCGCCTTAGGACACGCGAAGGCCTGGGAGATTTGCTTCACTCCAGTGCAGGTCCTAAAATCTTGAGGTTCGTAGGCGTGCCAGTCAATTTGACCCTGCAATTGACAAAGAGATAGGAAATATTAGATCAATGAGCCAATTAGCTGGAAGCCGATCTGGACTCGTCTCATTGGCCGATGGCCGATATGAACTGTAGCACTTATACACCGACTGGAAGCTGATGATGGCATGAATAGTAACTAATAATAATAAGCAAATATCGAACTAGCCGATTGCCGAAGGGATACTCGAAAATCGGCTATAAGCTAATAAAGTAAATAAGCAGAATGCGTAAATAAATAGATGGAATGAACTTCAGCCGATTGCAATAGTGATTGCTAGCGCCGGCCCAAAGGTGCTGCCCGTGCCCGTGCCCGGGCCCTTGCCAGTGCCCGCGCCCGGGTCCTCGTCCGTGCTCGCGCCTAGGTCCTCGCTCGTGCCCGCGCCCGGGTCCTCGCCGCTGCTCATGTCCATGCCCGGGCCCTTGCTTGTGTCCGTGCCAGGGTCCTCGCCACAGGGAAAAACCGAGATATGCAGTTTTCCAAACATGTTTATGACGAATCGGCTGGATAAAAGGGTAACTTATCGGCTAGACACTTCGATAAAACATCGCATAAAACCCATCGGCTTATTAAGAGTAAAGTTATTACCAACAGTCTAGTAGATCGGACCCAACCGTTGCAGCACAGACTGATGATGATAACAAGACCTCGATGAGCCGATAGATCTAATGCGTTCATGATGTAAGATATGACAACTTATCGGCTATACATCCCGATAAGACGCTTGCGCACAAAATATCAACCTAGCAGGAACGATTTATCACTGGCAGTTTAGTAGGTCGGACCCAACCGATGCAGCACAAACTGATGATAAGTCACTCCCAGTAAGCCGATACGATCTACACACGCGTGATGTGATATACCTAATCGATCTATGAGGTCAAACTAAACTGATGTAGGCATAGACAAAATAGATATATCGTGGTAAGCCGTCCACCGTGAACCGACTAGAATATCGGACTTAACCGAGGAAGTCCTAGCCGATGCGGTGGCCGGGGTGACGAGACTTACCCTCTCGCAAGAGGTCAAACTTAACCGATGCAGCCCGGCTCGAGAAGCAAGAACCCGTTGAAGGGGTGGCGATGCGCCGAAATTGTATTGATCTGATTGATGTAGATAGATTACAAAGCACCCTGGCATACATATTTATACCCCGAGTTGATACGAGTCCTTATTGGACACGGCACAAGATTTCCTAAATACAAAAGGAAACACTAACAGGACCCGATCAGACACGAGATCAGGTTTCCTAAAGATAGACACCAGCACTTGCCTAATTAATAGATACAGTAATTAACTGCCATACTGTGGTCTTTACAGCTTCTTCCTGGATTCGGCTCCTTCTGGATCAACTTCCGTTAGTTAACTGTAATTTTCTTCTTGACTGAATCTGATACAGAGCCATACCAAATTTTGGCGTTAACAGCAGGTTATAGGACAAGGCGCCTGTTGACCTCAACTTGGCCTTCGCGAGGGTGTGCACCAACCCGACGACTCGTCCACCCACTATTGCACGACTAGGAGGAACACACAGTCCTCAAAGACCGCAAAGGGCACCGCAGCACCCACATTCATATAATCAAAAAAATCTTACATCACTCAGTGGCCATTACATACGTTAAAGCCTAAAATGCCAATACACTGAAAGGTTGCAGAAGTTTAATTCACTGGAGCAGTACACACTGGGTCCGAATACCTCGATCATGCGGATGGGCGCTAACTATGTCACTTATACTGGGTTATGTCCTTAAAACTTTAAATATATCATATACTTCCAAAACTATCACATAAAATAACAATTTCATATAATATTCAACATGTTCATAATAAATAGGATCAACCTAGAGTTATCAAAGATATATATTAGGCTCAACTCAAGGCATGGCATTACATTTATAACAATATCAAATAAAAGATGTTATCTATTTTGAAATACTTTAGAAAATTAACTCATGCATCCTATTTAAGTACTTCAAGGTAGTACTCTACCCAAAATATGACCTAGCTCTAGATCGGGTTCAATTATTGTTCAAAGGATGCATGACTTGCCTTCGGGATCAGCGTAGTCGTACCAATCGTCTCCTCCTACAATTGCGTAGGCGTAGGCATCAGCTGTGGACTCGGACTCCTCGATTGGATCTACTGCGGCGGAATCTATTGATATACAATAAAATAAATAAGCGAATAACTCCAAATAAATGCTAAAAATTCAGAAAGTGCACAGGATATTAAAAGAGGAATTATGGAAGAAATTTGGGATTTTCCGAAGTCGCGTCGAGCGGAAACCCTAGAACCAAAATTAGGGTTTTGTCAACGGATGCTCGGATCATGATGAAACTGGCGCAGATGGATTCGGAATAATTCAAGGAGTCAGGAATAGGTCTCGAATTTTTGTTCTATGGTCAAATGAGCAGTGAACCAATTGAACCAGGAAATAAAGAATTTCTAAATTTTCTTTTAAAGGGAAAAAGCTGGTTCACTGGTTTTTTCTTGGTTTACAGAGGATGGTGGCGGTTCGAGGGTCCCGACGGCGAGGGGGGCCGAGGGGCGGCGAAGTGGGACCGGTTCTAGGCTCCTGGGGCCGAGGCAAATCCATTCCCCAGGGTCCCCGGAGCTAGAACCCTGGCGGCGAAGCTGGCAATGGCGAGCAGGGAACGGCGGCGACGGTGGCATCCCGTGGCGGCGGCACTCCGGTGAGCTAGCGGCAGGGCGCGGTGGCTTGGGAGCATCAGGGTGGCCAGGGGAAGCTTCTAGCGGTGGAGGCTAGGCTCTGGAAGGCGCGAGGCGGCGGCGTGCCAGGCGGCAGGCGGCGGCCGAGACAGAGCGGCTGCGGCGCGGCGGCGCTGGCGAGCTCCCTGCGGCGGTCTTGCCAGGGAAACAGAGGGGAAAAGGAGTATTTGGCGTGAGGATGACGATGACCACTTCAATTTTTGAAGATAGGTAACAACGACGATGAATTTTGCTGAAATACCTCCTGCAGCTGTGCTAGGGCTCCTACCTTGTTCGTCTCCGACAACAGCAGACAGCGGTGCGAGGGTGGGGGCAGCTTCAGGGAATTGGGAGAAGGGATGAAGGCGCTCCTTTTTCGTGTTGGCGGTGACTATAGAGGTGCACCAGAGAGGGAGATAGAAGGAAGAGACAGAGGCGGCGGCAGAGGATGGATGCAGCTTCTAGGCTAGCTCGGTAGCATGGCTGGACTATAGAGTTTGGACGTGTGTGATGAAAGGATGATTGTGTGGCGATGCTGGGATGGCTAGTTAGCGAAGCCTTGCTTCGATCAATCAAGAGGCAGAAGAGACAAAGAAGAGGGGCGGTCGACAGAACACCCTGCTTTCTCCAAGCAGAGGCAGAGGCGGTGGAAGTGATGGCCGGCCTAGGCTGGGCCAGCCTGGGCCAGTAAAAGAGAAAGAAAGAAAAAGGCGAACTGGGCCGAGGAAAAATGGATCGACGATGAGCAGAAGAAAAATGGGCCGATGACCCAAGAACAACGCAGACTCGTTCGTGAGGATTTAGGGCGATAGATGAATGGATTGCATTTCTGAGAAAATAGAAAATAAAAAGGAAAAGAAAACGAAGAAGCAATTACGACGAATGAAGAACGACATTTTAAAATTGAACGAAATGATAAACTCGACGTGGATTTTTGAAAATACACAAAAAATAAAAACGGTTTTAAAATTTAGTCAATTTTAGGGCTGTTATAGTGGCCGTGCCTTTTCGGTGGGAGATCTCGTCTTCAAAAAGATTCAAACCACCAAAGGCAGGCATAAATTATCTCTCTTTGGGGAGGGGCTGTTCATTATTGCTGAGATGGCACGTCCAGGCGCCTACTGATTGAAGACAGAAGACGACGTCCTAATCAACAACTCATGGAACATAGAACAGCTATGCCCTTTCTATACCAGAGTTTTATACTCCTTTTGTACATATAAATAATGTTAGTTACTCTGACTCACTATGTCGCTTGTTCCAACCGGGTAGTGAGTCGGGGGCTACATGTTAATACATGCCTGTTGTTGTTAATAAAGTCTGAGTTTGTTTTGTCTGAGTCATGAAGCTTTACAACAACTACGTCAAGTTTTCCCAAGTATAATCCTGAGAGGTCAACGATTTTTATTAAGTTAATCTCAATTCACTTGGCGTAAACTATCTAGTCGGGTAAAGGTAATGATGGCTTAGAAGCAGCAAGTACTTGGCAATACTTAATGACAAACAACAAAAATATTTACAATATTGACATATTGTTTTTGGTGAACACCAACTACATCTCTCTAGCCTGATTGTCCCAGCCTGGGTCCAACCCCCTTAGCCACTCCTCCCTCTCCTTGCTGGATCTCTCTAGGTTTTCCTTGGCGGTTCGGAGCTGTTGGAGTTGAATGAGCTAAGGGGCGAGTTCGGTCAAGATTTTGCCCATCTTCTTTGACCGATCGACCACCTTCTGCTCAAGAAGTATCAAGGTCAAGCAAAACAAACAACAAGGATGCAAAACTCTGGGGAATTGCCAATCAGCAGACATAGCAAGAGTAACTGTGTACTGGATCCCCTTCGATGCAGCGATGGCAGCGTACATCAGGTTCACCCTTTCTCTCTCGGCTGCTTGCTCGTCGTGCTCGAAGCTTTTAGCAACCCCCTCTAGAGTAACCCAATAAAATATCCGGGGGAAGACTGGTGGGGGAGCCCCGAGCCAAGGGAGATTACCATCATCAGAAGAAGATGACAGCGGAGGTGATGGAGTCCTGGGCCTTGGTTCAATTGGTGACATGGCCTCCTAGATGGGCTTAGGGACTGGGGCTTCAATCTTGACGTCCTGGCTGGCTAGCGCTGGTGGCTTGGCTAGTGGGATCACTAGGGCAGGATTTGCCATGGTGGTTGGTGGCGCCGCCCCCTAGGGGTCAGTGTCGCTCGACTTCCTGCAGAAAACATACAACCTTCAAGATATTGCAAGAATGTTCAAGTCTCTTTGAAGATTGAAGATTTTCATACCTCTTGGAAGTTTTAAATTTCCACCCCGGAGCGCTAGGGGCGGAGGAAGTCGACGGAGCTAGATAGCCTACTCGGTGGCGAAGAACTGCCGACTGTCGGGCTCACCGGGGCAGCAGTTGGCAGGGGTGAGCTTGGCCCAGTTGGTGCTGTGCAGGACGTGGCCGACTGGGGGGTGGTGGCACTCGGCGGTGCTGTCGAGGGGCTGGAAGGCCTAGGGACGGTGCTGCTGGTGCCCTCTTCATCTCATTCCTGAGCTAAAGGCCTACCCCCCGATGGTTTGGATTTTGTATTTGGATGTCTGGGGCTTAATATGGAAGAGGTATCTGAAGAGATTGAAGTGGGGCTTAACCCCCAAAAAAGCTTCACAAAGAGTGGCAAAGATAGAAATTTGAAGAATGGAGTTGGGATTAAGGTTCACTAGTTCGATCTGGTAGAAAGCAAGGAGGTGGCGGAGAAAATCCAAGGATGGAAGAGCCAAACTGCGATCAAAGAACGAAGTGAAAACCACGGTTTCACCCAGGTTTGGAGCAGGGACAAACTCACCCTCGGCTAGATGCCAGTTGATGATCTCTTGCTGTTGAAGAATCATTCTCTTCTCAAAAAGCCATAGCTTCACGTGCTGCAATCCAACACCGGCCAAACTCCGGAAGACATATCGGGGATCTCGAAGGGGGCCCTCGACATTGCTGGAGAAGAGGAATTGGGTGGAGAAGCTCAAGGGCACTAGGAATTGACGCTAGGAGGTGGATTTCAGTGGGTCTCAAGCCAGGAGCACGAGTAGCAGTGAACCCTAGCAAGGCGGAGGCGCGAAATTTGGGTGCGGTTTCGGGAAGACGAAGTGATTCGGCGGATTGGGAAAAAGAGGAATCTTTTCTCTCTCCTGCTGCTTTATAAGTCCTGTGCCGGGTTAGTGGGCTTGGGCCGACTAGCTCAGTAATGGGCTGTAAGATATGAGTTTTTATATGGCATGTCCTATTGGGCCGATTGCTGGCTATGTTAAAATCACAATACAGATGCTATTTTACAGAAACCGATCAGAATAATCAGATATGCTTCATGTTAAGCCTAATTGCTGGACACACGTGTTCAGATATCTGAATTATTCTACAGGTATTGAGGATATATCCTTATAAGGATCAATGGCTGGTCTCCATTAAAATTAGGGATGCAGGTATCTCTCAAGTATACCTCACCACATATTGGGTAAAAATCCATGAAGTGGTACTCGGCATACAAGCGTAGCCAAAATTTTCTTGAGCAAAAATATCTCTAGCTGACATGATGCTGAAGAGTCTAATTTCTGAGAAATATACCACTTAGGAAAGACTTAAAGGTTAAAGATCTTTGACTTTATGTTTAATTGTTTCATAATTAAGCACAAAGTCGGGGCTACACCTAATAGGTGCGCCTACTCGGTGCACGCTATTCATATTTTTCTATGAAGCCCTTCATAGCCTCGTTGCCAGCTGATATGAAGAGGGACTTGGAGAAGAGGTACTCGGGCAATGGGTACTCGAGAGCACGGCACTCGGGAAATCTTCACCAAGGAGGATGAGCACTCAGCACCGGCTGTGACTCAACTATGAAGGTCTCAGGGGCTACTATGGAGGCCATGGGCCCCGAGTACCTCATGAGGAGCTTTCTGGCCACTCGGACAGAGGATAGGCCCAATCCTGTAATTAGGGATGCAACAGGACTCGGTGAATATTACCTTGTACGATAAGGAAAGGATATAGTCCTAGTCGGGTACGTTGTATTCCTAGAAGGAAATCCCTTGGTCAAGTCCGACTGGGATTTCTACCTTGTAACCTTGCCTCCTCGGTATATAAGGGGAGACGAGGAGCCCCCTGGGAAAAGAGAAGAACATCATATACAATTTCACCAGAGAAACCTCAAAGGCAATGCACAACAGCTAGAAGTAAGGTATTACCTCACCTCGAGGGCCTGAACTAGGATAAATTGTTTTGTGTTCCTTTGCAGTCCATCAAGTTTAGGTCTCACGAGTAGCCCCATATTATTATTGCCGATATAAAACATCGACAATACTCATTATTATATATTTGATGTTCGACTTTATGTCAGAAGGTTGAACTTTGTACCTAGTTACTTAAACAATTAAAATTTGACCTTAGTGGTGGGCTGTGGGTGTATGGTTTTGCTGGTCGCACCCATGGCAATTAAGGACCGGTTCGCGAAACCCCTTGGGCACTTATTCGTACATACCACAAGCCAACATGGGCAACGGCTAGGCTTGTAGTGTAGCTTCTCCCCCTCCTTGGCACCGTTGGTGAGAATGGACATGATGGAGTTGGTCGGCTCGGGGTGCGGGTTGATCGGATTCAGGATCCATTGTGGCGCAAGGGGGGTAGCCTGGCCGATACGGTGTGCCCTGTCGGCCGGTGCAACCTTAGCGTGGTGTGGATGGTTGGGGAGGAGTTGCGTGAACGGTCCTGTCACAGCCTCTCACGGGGTATCGTGGTGACACACCGACACACGGGAAATGTGTGTGGGGCTGTGTCTTGTGGGTATTGTTGTACTCCTCTGGCTAGAGTTAAAATCTATTCGAATAGCCACGCCCGTGGTTATGGGAATTTGGTCAAGGCTCTCGGTGATTAGTCTCACCTTAATAATTTGACTTAAAATCTATTGTAGGGATAGGATGGATGGTTGGGCCTAGTTAACGTGGTGTAGCATTGATCGGTGGTGGATTAATATTGCTTAATTAAACAACCCTTTTACCTGTTTGTGAACTATTGTTGTTTGTAACTGTTTTTACGCAAATGAACCCTAAGCCTATCTTTGTCTCCTATGCATTGTGCATAATTGCAGGTGTGACTTGTTGAGTACTGCGGGTGATACTCAGCCTTGCTCCCTTTTCCCGCCTCAGTGGTGGAGTACCTTTTCGATGAGGATCGTTAGGAGGACTAGGGTGGATCCACCATCAAGCTACATGTGGAATGGAGGCCTCCACTTGGCTAGCTATTTTAGGCTTTCTTTAACTTTATCTACTGCATCTATGTAAGACAATTTTATTCTGTTTGTAAGACGCACTTTGTATGGCTACTTGGTATTGTGTACCTTGGCTTTCCTGGACAGGGATTTAATACACAAAAAATGTTCAGAATTCTAGCTGAGAAATTTTGGGCTTTATAAGCAAGATATCCTCCAAACCAGAGTGGGCGACCACGATGTCTTCATCACTCCACAACAGAATGTTGTGGCCGCTACAACACTCCTAGATACCCTGCAGTTGGGACCTAATCACCATGCAACACCAACTATTGCCAGGATTAAAGCTATGATAACAGCAGCAGCAGTGTAGCGACACTAGCAATTTGGCGACACGCTTATCCCTTCCAACCAGATGACTTCAAATGCTGCAAAATTATCAACCGCGGCATGACACCGAGTGATGGTGTTTGACCAATGCCACTCGGAGTCCAATTGCGGATCACAAGGCCACAGCACCGAGACAACCGCAATTCCCGAGATCGGCTACGCCGAGATCTGCACCATGACATCAATGCTTGACACCGCGAACGCGAAGAAGATGAACGTTGTTGACTGAAAGACAAATGTGAGCGCTTTGGCCTCCACCATGAGCGATTTCACCGCCGCAGTCGGAGCTAGAGCCCCCACTTAGATGATGGAGTTCTAGCCTTTACACGCGATCTACGACAAGTCGACTGGCCATCAGGGTTCAAGCTGACTGTCATTGTCAAGTACGATGGCAAGACCAATCAGGAGTCCTAGCTGGCAGTATACACCTTGGCAATCCGAGTAGCTAGAGGCGACCACAAGGCCATGGCAAACTATCTCCCTATCGCACTGGCCAACTCGACACGAGCGTGGTTAACAGGGCTTCCCAGAGGGTCTATTCGCTCCTGGGGGAACTCCACGAGCGCTTCGTGTCCAACTTCTAGGGCACGTACAAAAGGCTAGCATCTGAGTACGATCTATACCAGTGCAACCAGAGGAAAAATGAGTCTCTTTGGGATATTATGAAGTGCTTTTCTGAGAGGAGAAATTCTATCCCCAAGATAAACAATGAGGTGGTCATTGCTGCCTTCCGCAAGGGGGTCAGAGACACACCTTTCATCGCCAAGTTCTCTCAGAGGCCACCCAACTCCGTCAATGCTCTCTTCGAGATGGCAAATTAGTATGCTGATTCAGTAGATGGGAGACGGACGACGCGACACCATCCAAGCCTGAGAACTGCAAGCGTAAGTCAGAGGACATCGTGGTCACAGTTGACCGCAACCGTCCACGACCCCCCAAGGCGGACGACTACTAAAAATTCATGAACGGACCTTGTCCTTTCCATCCAAAGGGGAAACATGCAGCCAAAAATTGTTTCATGCTGAAGAAGTTCGTCACAGAGGAAACGTCTACATCCGGTGAACCCAAGGACAAGAACAAGCCAGACTCGGGCCCAGCTGGCGACTACCAAGACCCCCATGCTGAGCTCAACCACATATTTAGAGGGGTGCGGGGATGCAGTCCACACGTTTTGAAACCGAGGGCAGAGGTAGGACGAGGTGGCAATGGATGGGCGATCCGACAGCGAGGGGAGCGATTCTCCTCCGGCCGATTCAGCCGGGGAGGAAGACAACCCTGACATGTGGGTCCCAGCCCCACATGTCAGTGGCAGGGGCAAACAGGCGTGCGGCCAAAATGGGCTGGGCCGACAGCAGGCCGAGGCCGAGGCACGGCAGGCGTGCGAGAGGGAGAGAGGGGAAGTGGGCCACAACCCATGGGAGGAAAAGGAGAAAAAGAAAAGGAAAAAGGGGAAAGAATTTCCTAGGGAATTTTCCAGTTGATTTTTATTCCAATAAGGCATTTTTATTTAATAAAATTAGTTCCTATGCTCTAATAAAACTTCGGTTAGTGTATTTTGTCAAGAGGAATACACGAAAAAAATACTCCTAGCCATGATAAATTATTATTTAATGTTTTCACCATTAATTCTTCTCTCCTGCCTTATAAAATAATTTCTTGAAGCAATTTAATTAATAAATATTGTGCGGCTCTATTAAGGGGAAACTTAGGGTGTGACAAACCAACCCCCTTAAACAGAATCTCGTCCTCAAGATTCAGAAGAGCTGGCGAAAAGGTGCGGATGGGCGAACTTCAGTTCATCCCGTTGTTCCCAAGTGGCCTCACCCTGTTTCTGGTATTCCTTTCACTGACCTCCAGAATTCGGATCGGTCTCTCCATGTAAGTGAGGTCCTCCTGGTTTTTGATCTGTTCCAGATCGGCTTGTTCAGTTGGTACTCACAAACATTTCTTCAATTGCAAGACATGGAACACATTGTGGATGCCTACCATTGATGCTGGGAGATCCAACTGATAAGCGACTTCACCTTTGCGGGCTAGGACTTGATAAGGTCCCACAAAGCACGGTGCTAATTTCCCTTTCATTTGGAACCGGTGTACATCTCAGAGTGGGGTGACATGAAGGTACACGTAGTCCCCTTCTTCAAAGCTTAGGTCTCTGTGGCGGTTGTCAACAAAACTCTTCTGTCTAGACTAGGCTGTCTTCAACCTTTCTCGAATGATAGCTACTTTCTCCTCAGCTTCTTTGAGAGCATCGGATACGAATACTTGATGCTCACTAGTTTGATCCCAGAAAAGAGGGGTACGGCACTTCTTGCCATACAATGCTTCAACTGTGTCATTTGCAAACTAGCCTGGTAACTATTGTTGTATGAGAACTCTGCATATGGTAGACTCTTATCCCAGGTTCCACCAAAGTCAAGTGCGTAGGCTCTTAGCATGTCCTCCAATATTTGATTGACTCTGTTAGTTTGCCCATCTTTTTGCGGATGGTAAGCCATGCTGAAGTTTAGACGAGTTCCCAATTCGGCCTATAGCTTCTGCCAGAATTTGGAAGTGAACTAGCTTCCGTGGTTAGATACGATCCTTTTGGGTACCACATGTAAGCACATTATGCGGGCCATGTAAAGTTCTGCTAGCCTCTTGCCCGAGTAGGTAGTATGCATGGGAATGAAATGAGCAACCTTGGTGAGTCGGTCGATGATCACCCAAATCGAATCATATCCCGAGGAGGTTCGGCGCAAACCAGTGATGAAGTCCATCCCGATTTCTTCCCATTTCCACTTTGGAACCCTTAACGGTTGTAGCAGCCTACTAGCCTCTGGTGTTCCACCTTGACACGCTGACACACATCACAGAGTGCCATGAACTCTGCTATTTCTCTTCTCATACTGGCCCACAAAAACATTGTCTTAAGGTCTTGGTACATTTTAGCGCTGCCGAGTTAAATTGAGTATTGCGTCTGATGAGCCTCCCGGAGTATCAGATCCTTAAGCTCTTTGTTCTCTGGAACACATAACCATTCTCCCATTCGGACAATTCCGTGTTCATTTTCCATGAAACTGTGGGCCTTTCCAACCCTCATGTTCTTCTTGAGCTCTTTAATCTAGGTCGTTCGCTTGTGCCTCACAAACTTGGTCAAAGAGTTAGGTTCAGCCTCTAGGGCTACAATGAATCCAGGGTTGGCAATGCCCAGATTCAAGCGTTCGAAGTCCTGATGGATTTCCTTGCATGTCGATGTTTTACGCCGACAATAGAACTATAGGGCTACTCGACAAGGGGAAACTCGATGGATTGTAGAGGAACGCAAAGAGATTTTATATTGGTTCAGGCCCTCGATGTGAGGTAATACCCTACGTCCAGTTGTGGTGTTATTCCTCTGATGGGTTGTGTTGATCGATGATCTTCCGTGCCCTCATGGGGCGCCCTGCCTCCCTTTATATACTAGGGGACAGGGGTACATGATAAGGATCCTAGCCGGATATGGCCAAGGGATTTCCTTCTTAGAGATAGAAACTTATCCGACTAAGACTATGCTTTCCTTATTGTACAAGGCAAAGTCTGCCAGGTGCTATCTTATCTCTAATTACATGATTTGGCCCATCCTCTATCCAAGTGGCCCATATGCGGATGATGAGGTACCCGGGGCCCATGGCCTCCACAGTAACCCCTGAGACCTTCATAGTTGAGTCACAGCTGATGCCGAGTGCTCATCCTCCACGGTGAATGAGAAATTTATAGTCTCTCCCGAGTAGTGCACTACTTGAAAGTTAGACTCTTCAGCGTCATATCGGCTGGAATGATGTTGCTCATGGCAACTGTTGGCCAAGCATGTAGGCTGAGTACCACTTTTATGAAAATAAATCCACGGCGTGGTCAGGTGTACTCGAGAAAGATACCCGCATCCCCAATTTTAATGAAGACCAGCTTGTGATCCTTGTATGGATATACCTTCGAGACCTGGTGGATAAAATAGATACCCAAATATATATGTTTAGCAATAAATCTCTCATGAAGCATATCTGTTTACCTCATCGGCTCCTGTTAGTAGCACCAGCGCTATAATTTCAGCTCCGCTTGCGAGCGGCCCACCTGGAGCATGCTACTGTAGGAACTCATATCTTGGTGGCCCAATACCGATTGTGTAGGCCCAAGCCCATTTACTCGGCACAAGCTCTATAAATAACGGGGAGAGAGAAAAAGATTCCTTCATCTTCCCCAAATCAGCCAATCGTTTCATCTTCCGTCTCCGCGCTCAAATTTCGCCTCTTGCTCAGTTAGGGTTAGCTGTTGCTACTGTTCCCTGCTCGAACTCGGGCAATTCCAGTCCACTTTGTCTGTTCCAAGCCCCCAATTCGCTTTTCCCCCAGATCTTTCCGCTCCCAACCATGCCGAAAGCTTTGGATCTTGCGGGTGCACCAGAGAATGCTTGGCCGACTTTGGATTGTGGCTCGGTGAAACTGAGGCTGCTGGAGAGCCAATTGAAGTTGCCCAGCCAGGAGGTGATCTGCTGGTGGCCGGCTAAAGGTGAGTCGGTCCCAAATCCCCAATCTGGCGAAATAGTAGTTTTTGCCTCTTTTTTCGATCGGGGTTTGTGCCTTCCCTCTTCTGATTTCTTCTGCTGCATCCTTGACTTCTATGGGTTGGAGTTGGTGAATTTGAATCCCAACTCGATTATTCAAATCTCCATATTTGTCACTCTTTGTGAGTGCTTTTTGGGTGTGGAACCCCATTTTAATTTTTTCAGGCATCTGTTCCACATCAAACCCCAGCCCTCCAAGAATAATATCAATGTGATTGGGGGGGCTGGTCTCTAGTTGAGGAGTGATAGGAAGAAAACATATCTTGATCTCCCCTTGAAATCTTCCCTGAAAGGCTGGCACAAGGAGTGGTTCTATTGCGCAGATCTGGCTCCCTCCTTGCATCCATTCACCAGCTTGCCACCGGTAGTTTTACCAAATTGGTCAGCAGATCCAACCTTTGAGGAGATGGGCCAAGTGCATCAATTACTGGAGAAATTAGATGACCTTAAGAAAGCTGGCCTGACTGGACCTTGGGTGGCCCGCCGTTTCCTGACTCGGCGCATCCAGCCGCTGAAGCTGAGGAGCGCATTCGACTGGGCCTTTTGTTGACACCGAAAATCACCGATCAGCGCTGAAGACGAGTTGATGATCTGGTTCGGTGCACTAGACACGCGAAGGCCTGGGAGATCTGCTTAGCTCCAGTGCATGTCCTAAATTTGAGGTTCGTGGGTGTGCCAGTCAATTTGACCCAGCAATTGACAAGAAGAGAAAAGTTAGATCATTGATCCAATTGGCCAACAAGCCGATACAGACTCCTTCCAGCCGATTGCCGATGGCACTTGTACATCGGCTAGAGAACCGATAATATAAAAAGATAGAAAACCAGCCAACTTCCCTCGAGCCGACTGCCTGACTACCAATAGCACTTGTGTATCGGCTAGGAAACCGATAACGATATAAATAAATAAATCAGCCGACTACTAATAGAACATGTGCATCGGCTGGAAAGCCGATGATAGTGTAGATAATCAAAATAATAATCAAGACAATACAGTCGGCTTTATCTAGTAAAAGATAACTTATCGGCTAGGCACTCCGATAGAACATTGCATAGACACCCATCGGCTTAACAAGGATAAATCTATCATTATTAATCTAGTAGGTCAAACTTAACTGATGCAGCATAGATTAATAATGATAAAAGAACCTCGATGAGCCCATATATCTAATGCAATTGTGATGTACTATACGATAACTTATCGGCTATACATCCCGATAAGACGCTTGCATAAAATCTATCAACCTAGCAGGAATAACTTATCGCAGGCAGTTTAGTAGGTCGGACCTAACCGATGCAGCACAAACTGATGATAAATTATCCCCAGTAAGCTGATAAAATCTATGCACGCGTGATGTGATATATCCACTCGACCTAAGAGATCAAACTTAACTAATGCAGCCATAGACAGAATAGATACACCGTGGTAAGCCGACTACCATAGATCAACTAGAATATCGGACCTAACCGAGGAAGTCCTAGCCGATAAGGTAGTCAGGGTAACGAGACTTACCCTCTCGCAGGAGTTCGGACCTAACCGATGCAGCCCGGCTCGAGAAGCAAGAACCCGTCGAAAAGGGTGGCGATGCGCCGAATTTGTATTGATCTGAGAGATAGTTTACACGGTCCACGGGCATACGTATTTATACCCTGAGTTGATACAGTCCTGATCGGATACGAAACAGGAGTTTCCTAGCTATAAAAGGAAAAACAACAAGCCCTGATCGGGCACGAGATCAGGTTTCCTAAAAATTATTAAAGCTACCTAATTTATAGATAAAATACTAAACCGCCATACTGTGGTCTTGACGATTCCTTTCCAAATTCGGGCTCTTTTGGATTAGCTTCCATGGCTGATATAGCCTCTTTCCTTAACCGAACATGATAACGAACTGTACCAAATTTTGGTGTTAACACCTTTAAGGCCAAAAATGACCCTGACCGAGTAAGCAATGAGTCGGCCAACAAACACACGGTGACCGAGACCCTGTTTGGTTACTTCTCTGAAGGGGTGATCGTGACCGAAGATGATAACCGCTGGATTGCGGCCTATAGCTTTCTTCGGCCCCGTTCCAAGGTAATCTTTGTCCTTCTTCTGTGATGAATGCCTGTGGACTTGTATGTATGATTGCCCGGCATAGTGTGATGCATTTTGTTGATTCATCTGTAGTGGTGCGAGGAGTTCGATGAGGACTCCTGCCCGTTGTCGGCCGTCAAATCGAAGAAAAGGCCGAGGAGCCCTCTTGCTGCCCAACCTGACTCCAAGAGAGCCGGAAAAAACCTGTTCTTTATCGGGGAGAGGGGGCCTTGACGCCACGTGTCATGGTGGGAGGTCTGAAGATAAAGGACACCGCCGCTGTGGCACCTAGGCGATCAAGTCCGAGGTTGGGACCGGTACGGCCGAGCTCAACATTGCCGAGCCTGGGAAAAGTGCCACCGAGTACGCGGTCCGAGCAGGCGCCACCAAGCACACGGGTGCCTGAGTCGGCCATGGCACCGACAGGGTCGCCTCCAGTTGCCACGCCGCCGTCGACTACTTCGCCGACCAGGCCAACAACTGGGCGCAGCGCTCCACAGGGACTCGGATCGCCCAACGGGAGACTGAAGTTCTCCAAGAGGTATGTTGCTCTGGATCTTCTGAGATTCTTGTCTATTGCAATGGTATTCTGATGTCTATTTTGCCATGCAGGAAGCGTGCCGATATCGATCTCGAGGAGACAGCTCCGATCGCTCCTCTTGAAGAGCCCGCCCCAGCTGAGCCGGCGCCCGCGAGCACACCTGCTGAGCTGGTGGCCAGCCTAGTCACGAAGATTGAGGTGGTCCCGACCGCGGGGTTGCTGGTGCCGCCCGACCAAGGAGCAATTGCTGAGGTTGCTGCCCCAACCCCTGAACCGACGCCCACTGCTGAGGCCGTTGTCGGAGCCCCGAGTCGACCCCTAAGGTCACAGAGGATGCCGATGTGGGGGCCAGGACCCCGTCTCCATCATGGTCATCGTCGTCATCGTCGCTGTCGCCGGAGGTCCTGAACCTTCCTCAGATTGAAGCTCCTCCGCATAGGCTCCCTCGGACGTTCACCTGGACGGCAGCTAACGGAACTGTGAAGAGTTTCAAGCTTGATGAGGCCACGGTGAGAAGGGAACGCGAAAGCTTGCTTCGCGCCACCATCACTGGTTCCCAGGGAGTTGGGGTATAATTCTTGTGGCAGAGTCGTGGTGGTCTTCTTGTTTTGATGTCTGACTCCACTCTTGACTTATTCTTTCCCTGAGCAGAAATTTGTCGATCGCAATGAGGAGATGACCGAGATCCTGGTCGAAATGGGCCCCCACCTCACGGAATTAGAGCAGCTCCGGGCGTTGAAGGCCGAGATGGAGGAGCGCCATGCGGGGAGGGAAGCTTGGCTGAAGGATGCCGCCACCCAGCTCAGGGATGAAAATTGGGCCCAAGCCACGAAGATCAGAGGTAAGTCCCCCGAATGCGTCTTCCCGACTGAACTCTTGATGTATTTCTCCAGCTGCGTTGTTCCCGACTGCCCAGTTGCATCTTGGCCGCAAGGTTGAGTCCATGACTAATCTGTCGTGCAGCCCTCGAAGCTGAGTTAAAGACCCGAACAGAGGGGGAAGCCCAGCTGAAGGAGGCCGAAGAAGCCAAGGCCGAGCTTGAGAAGGTCAAGGCCGACCTGACAGAGGCCAACGCCGAACTCGAACGGGAAAAGGCCGAGTTAAAAGAGGCCACCATCAAGCTCGGCGAAGAAAAAGCCGAACTGGAGAAAACCGTAGCCAAGTGGGAGGCCGACTACGAAAGTAAGTCCCCAACCTAACCGTGATCTTAACCAATCCATTAGTCATTCCATCTGCGACTGAGTCTGACAAGTTTACTTGCCGGTGGACTCGGACAGACATGAGAGCCAATGTCCAGGCCCAATATCGGTTTTACACAGAGGAGATAAGAGTCATCAGGGAGTCATGGGAAACCCTCGTCGGGTCCATGAAAGGGTTCCTTGACCTCATAGATCCCAGCCCTGTGGGAACCAGTTGCAGCAAGATCCCCCAAGTAGAGGCGCGTCTTGAGGATGCACCGAGTGCCTTGAAGAAGTACTCGGATGAGCATGTCATTGCCGGTGTGGCCCAAACCCTGGCGATGACCAAATCAATCTACCCGAGGGCAGACATTGAAGCCATCGGGGAGGGGTTTGCTGAGGAGACGACGCCCGAGGAGGCGCTGGAGCTGATAGCCCAGGCGAGGCCGACTGCTGAGATAATCACCCGAGACCTGGGTCTGTAAGAGTAATATCTCATGTAGTCGGTATATATAAACTTTTGTGGAAAACATGTGTAAATATATGTGCAGTGCCGCCAAGCCTTGAATTACTACTTAGTTGGCATTAGCTTTACTCGAATGTGTAGTCTGTGCCGAGTTGGTCTGTCGGAACTTAATAAAATCGTTCACTGTAAGAAAGTGCACTCGGGCAAATGTGACAGTCGTAGTAAGGCTTCATAACTGGAGTAAGACAGGCTCGTATATTATTGACAAAACACATATAATACATCCAGCCCCCGACTCACTGCTCGGTTGATACAAGCGGCGTAGTGAGTCAGAGAAAACTATACACATGATAAAGTATAAAGCTTAGGTATAGAAAGGACGTAGCTATTCTATATTCCATGAGTTGCTGATGAGGACACCGTCTTCGGTCTTCAATCGGTAGGCGCCTGGCCGTGTGACCTCGGCTATAATGAACGGCCCTTCCCAAAGTGGCGATAATTTGTGCCTGTCTTTGGTGGTTTCTATTTTTCTCAAGACGAGATCCCTGACCAAAAAGGCGCGGCCACGGACATTGCGATTGTGGTAGTGACGTAGGCCTTGAAGATACCTTGCTGACTGGATTGTTGCGATGTCCCTTGCTTCTTCCAACTGATCTAGCTCGACCAGTCGGGTATTGTTTGAGACGTCTTCTGAGTAATCCCGGACTCACGGAGAGCCGAACTGTAACTCTGTCGGTAGCATAGCCTCAGCACCGTAGACCAGGAAGAAAGGGGATTGCCCGGTTGCCTGACTAACCGTGATTCTGAGAGACCAGAGAACAGATGGGAGTACTTATACCCACCGGCCTGCGTATGGTTGTAGTCGGTCGAAAATCCTGGCCTTGATGTCTTGTAAGACCATACCGTTGGCTCGTTCGACCTGCCCATTGCTCCACGGGTGTGCCACGGATGCATAGCAGATCTTGATGCCGAAATCTTTGCAGAAGTCTTGGAATACGCCGCCTGTGAACTGAGTACTGTTGTCGGTGATGATGCGGTTAGGAACCCCGAATCTATATAGTATATTCATGATGAAGTCCTTTGCTCGTGCCGCTGTTATAGTTGCAACGGGTTTTGCCTCAATCCACTTGGTGAATTTATCCACCGTGACGAATAGATGTGTGAACCCTCCTGGTGCTTTCTTGAAAGGCCCGACATGTCGAACCCCCATACTGCGAATGGCCAAGAAATAGGGATAGTTTGGAGTTCATCGTCTAGGAGAAATTTGACAACAGGGGCTCGCCAGTCTTGACATATGTGCAGTACCTCGTCTGTAGCCGGGGTAGGTTCGCCTCTCGACTGCTCCGACGCTGGTTTCTTCTTGACTGATGGCTCCATGAGTTGCTCAACAAAGATTCCAGTCAGAACCGCTTCTCGCTTGGATCCCATATTTGCTAGCTTGTCTGCCGCGTCATTGTATTGCGGACCTCCTGACAGTATGCCGCCATGGTATCATCGAGACAAGTCCAGTCTTTCATGACTTGGTTCACCACGAGTTGAGAATCCCCGCGCACAACCAGTCGATGAATGCTGAGTGATATAGCAATCCGGAGCCCGTGGATAAGTGCCTCGTACTTAGCGATGTTGTGGGAAGCCGGCAAGTGGATTTGTAGGACATACTTGAGTTTTTCGCCAGTGGGGGATGTTAATATGACTCCAGCCCCGGTGCCGCCGATCCGAAGAGAACCGTCAAAGTACATTGTCCAATACTCTAGCTTCGCTGTTGATGTAGGCAGTTGAACTTCTGTCCACTCGGCTATGAAGTCGGCTAGAGCTTGTGATTTAATTGCTGTCCGTGGCTGAAAGATGATATCGAACGCCATCAGCTCGAGTGCCCATTTAGCGATTCGGCCGGTGGCCTCTCGATTATGAAGGACAACCCCGAGTGGGAACGATGTAACCACCGTGACTTGATGTGCTTGGAAGCAGTGCACCAGCTTTCGGACTGTGATGAGTAGGCCATATAACAGCTTCTGGACCTGCGGATATCTCGTCTTCGAGTCGGCAAGCACCTCGCTGATAAAGTAAACTAGCCGTTGTATTTACTGGATGTGACCCTGTTCGGATCGCTCGACCACTAGCACCGTGCTGACTACCTAAGTGGTTGCCGCCAGATACAGCATTAGCGGTTCTTGGGGCATAGGTGACGCCAACACGGGAGGTGATGTGAGAAATTGTTTGAAGTCTTCGAAGGCTTGTTGGGCATCCGGAGTCCATTGGAAATTGTCCGCCTTTTTGGGTAGCTTGAAGAAGGGCATACCCCGTTCGCCCAGTTAGGAAATAAATCGGCTGAGTGCCGCCATGCAGCCTGTCAGCTTCTGGACGTCCTTCTGGTTAGCCAGGGGAGCCATGTTCATTATGGCGTTGACTTTCTTCGGGTTTGCCTCGATGCCACAATGTGAGACGATGAAGCCGAGTAACTTGCCGGATGGCACTCCGAAGGCGCATTTTTCTGGGTTCAACTTCATCTTGAATCATCGAAGATTTTGGAAGGTTTCTTCCAGGTCAGCGATGAGGTCTTCTTTGGACTTGGTCTTGATCACCACGTCGTCGATGTAGGCTTCCACGTTGCGCCTGATCTAAGTGTGCAAACACCACTGAATTGCCCGTTGATAGGTTGCTCCAGCATTTTTCAGACCGAACGGCATTGTGATGTAGCAGTACGCTCTAAACGGCATGATGAAAGATGTCTTTAAGCAGTCTTCCTCCCTCAGGCTAATTTGATGGTATCCCGAGTAGCAGTCAAGAAAGCTGAGTAGGTCACACCCGGCCGTGGAATCTACCACCTGATCTATCCTAGGAAGACCAAATGGGTCGTTGGGGCACGCCTTGTTAAGATCGGTGTAGTCGACGCACATGCGCCATTTACCGTTTTTCTTTTGGACCAGAACTGGGTTTGCCAGCCAATCCGGGTGATAGACCTCCTTGATGAACCCGGCTGCGAGGAGCTTGGTGATCTCCTCCTGAATAGCATCCTTGCGGTCTTGAGCGAAGCGCCGTAGCCGTTGCTTGACTGGCTTGGCATTTGTCTTCACATTGAGGGCGTGCTCGATCACCTCCCTTGGTACGCCCGGCATGTCGGACGGTTTCCACGCAAATATATACTTGTTGGCTAGGAGGAAGGTGACGAGCGCGTCTTCCTATTTGGGGTCGAGTCCGTTCCCGACTAGGGCAGTCTTGGAGGGGTCGGAAGGGTCCAGGGGGATCTTCTTCATGCCAGAGTCTGCTGAAATTCCTGACTTCGTCGCCTTTTTACCCGGAACTTGATCTTGCTCGACTTCTGCTGTGACGGCCTGCCGAATGCTAATGCACCCGACTGCCGCCTCTTGTGATTGAGCCAATTCACAGCTCTCCTTGTCGCAGGTGAAGGCTTGCTTGACATCGCTGCGTAGGGAGACGACTCTTGCTAGCCCTGGCATCTTGAGCACCATATATGTGTAGTGCGGTATCGCCATGAATTTGGCGAGTGCCGGTTGTCCGAGTATCGCGTGGTACACGGTCTCGAAGTCGGCGACCTCGAAGCAGACGTTTTCCGTGCGGAAGTTATCCCGTGTGCCGAAGGTTACTGGCAATGTGATCTGCTCGAGTGGAGTTCATGACAGGCCGGGAATTATCCCGTGGAAGGGCGCAGTGCTCGGCCGTAATTCTGAACGAGGAATCATCATCTCGTCCAAAGTGTTGGCGAATAGGATGTTGAGCGCGCTGCCTCCGTCGATGAGGGTTTTCTTCAGCCTGATATTTCTCACGATCGGGTCCAGGACGAGTGGATAGCGTCCCGGGTGTGAAACCTGATCTGGGTGATCTGCGCGGTTGAAGGTAATGGCCATCTCTGACCAGCGCAGGTACTGGGGGGTTTCTGTCGTAGAGACCGTGTTGATGTCGCGCACTGATAGCTTCTGTTTGCGCTTGGACTCGTAGGCAGACGGCCCTCCGAAGATATGGTTGAGCTCGGCTTGAGGATCTTGAAAATCATCGGCCAAACCCTGATCTAGCTTGTCTTTGTCCTTGTCGGCGCCAGATGATGAAGCCTGCTCGGAGGCAAACTTCTTAAGCATGTAGCAGTCTTTGGCCGCGTGCTTGCCCTTGGGGTGGAAGGGGCATGGCCCGCTCATGACTTTTTGGTAGTCGTTATTCCGCTGGGGCCACGACCGAGTGCGCTCCATGTTGGCCACCTCGTTGTCCGACTTCCGCTTGCGGCTGCCAGACTTGTTTTGAGATGGCTCGTTGTTGGCTTTTGCCTTCTGATCTTTTTGTCGGGGCTCCTTCTTTTCGTCGAAGGCCTTGGCGACTGCTTCGGCCGAGTCGGCGTATTTGTTAGCCATGTCGAAGAGGGCCCAGACTGTGGATGGTGGTTTCCGAGTGAACTTTACGATGAACGGGGCGTCCTTTACTCCCTTGCGGAAGGCGACGATGACAGCCTCATCCTTGATGGTTGGAATTTGGTTGCGCTTCTAGGAAAACCTCTTGATGAATTCGTGCAGAGACTCGTTCTTCTTTTGGTGCAGCTGATAAAGATCGTGCTCTGAAGATGGCCTCTCGTAGGTCCCCTGCAAGTTAGCGATGAACCGCTCCTTGAGTTGTCCCCAGGAACCGATCGACCGCCTCGAGAGGCCTGACAGCCATGTCCTCGCCGAGCTGGCCAAAGCGACTGGGAGGTAGTTAGCCATGGCTTTACTATCACCTCCGGCTGTGCGAACCGCTAGGGTGTATACGGTGAGCCAAGACTCGGGGTTGGTTTTGCCGTCGTATTTTCTCGATCCCCGTAGGCTTGAAGCCCGATGGCCAGTCAACCTCCTGGAGCTCCCGTGTGAAAGCGGGAATGCCTTCGTCTTCGTTAGGGCTCCGCTCCAGTCTGGGGCGGCATAAGCCGCTCGTGGTGGAGGCCGAAGCATTCGTTTTCGTCCTCCATTCGGCGACGCTCATCTTCTTCGCGTTCTTCGCGCCGGGCATTTATGGTATGGCGAAGGTCGCGTTGTAGTTGGACTCGGAGGTCTTGATTGGGTCAGCGGTCGAACTGGTGGCACCGCCAGTTGTTGTTGGTGCCGCCGAGTGAGGTTTGTCAGGACTCCTTGCGTGGCCGACTAGAGCCGGCTGCCCGACGTAGAGTTGACGCAGATGATCTTGCCGCCGGTGAACCTGACCGATTGGTCGGTATAACTGCGTCACCCAACTGCTGTTGCTGCTGACAGGCGGCAGCTGTGATCATCGCCTTGATCTTGGCGATAGTCAGGGTGGCCTGGTGGTCAGGCCCGAGCTGGAGTGTGTCCAGCAGGGTTGCGGCGGCCACGACGTTCTGTTGTGGCGTGATGAAGACGTCGTGGTCGCCGACTTTGGTTTGAAGGATCTGCTGCTAGGCGACTCGCCCAACCTGTCGCAGCCCGTCATTGCGAGCCTCACGGTTGGCTTGCTCCTGTTGTCTTGGTCGGCGGTCCTCCTCTTGTTGTTCCTCTTGCGCTCGGCGAATCTCCTGTGGGGGCGTTGATGCCATGAAGATTTCGCAGGGGATGAGGAGACCCGCTAAACTGGTGTCCGAACCAGAGTTTGAACTGGTGTCCGACTGGGAGTCAGAGTCCGCGTAGTTGAGCGGAGTAAGAATCGGCCCGATTATCCTAGATCCAATCTGAAACGGCCTAGGGCCGTGTCCAAACTTGTTGACGCCGAAAACCACCGGGGGCTGTTTGGCGCCTTAGGACACGCGAAGGCCTGGGAGATTTGCTTCACTCCAGTGCAGGTCCTAAAATCCTGAGGTTCATAGGCGTGCCAGTCAATTTGACCCTGCAATTGAATTAGATCAATGAGCCAATCGGCTGGAAGCCGATCTGGACTCGTCTCATCGGCCGATGGCTGATTTAAACTGTAGCACTTATACACCGACTGGAAGCTGATGATGGCATGAGCAGTAACTAATAATAAGCAAATATCGAACTAGCCGATTATCGAAGGGATACTTGAAAATCGGCTGTAAATAAATAAGCAGAATGCGTAAATAAATAGATTGAATGAACTTCAGCCGATTGAAATAGTGATTACTAGCGCCGGCCCAAAGGTGCTGCTTGTGCCCGTGCCTAGGCCCTTCATGCCTGCGCCCAGATCCTCGCCTGCTGTCCACGCCCGGGCCCTTGCTCGTGCCCACGCCCGGGTCCTTGCCTGTTGCTCATGTCCGTGCCCGGGCCCTTGCTCGTGTCCGTGCCCGGGTCCTCGCCACAGGAAAAACCGAGATATGCAGTCTTGTGCCACCCCGACTTGGCAGCGGTCTTCTAAACATTTTTATGACAAATCAGCTGGATATAAAGAGTGACTTATCGGCTAGACACTCCGATAAAACATCGCATAAAACCCATCGGCTTATTAAGAGTAAAGTTATTACCAACAGTCTCGCAGGAGGTCGAACTTAACCAATGCAGCCCGGCTTGAGAAGCAAGAACCCATCGAAGGGGTGGCGATGTGCCGAAATTATATTGATCTGATTGATGTAGATATATTACAAAGCACCCGGGCATACGTATTTATACCCCAAGTTGATATGAGTCCTTATTGGACACGATACAAGATTTCCTAAATACAAAAGGAAACACTAACAGGACCCGATCAGACACGAGATCGGGTTTCCTAAGGATAGACACCAGCACTTGCCTAATTAATTGATACAGTATTTAACTGCCATACTGTGGTCTTTACGGCTTCTTCCTGGATTCGGCTCCTTCTGGATCAACTTCCGTTAGTTAACTATAATTTTCTTTTTGACCAAATCTGATACAAAGCCATACCAAATTTTGGCGTTAACACATGCCCCCCAATTTCGGAGTTCTTCTATAGGACTTCAAAATTCTTTCATTTTGGGCCTTCAGATTCCTTCCATACCGAGGCGGCCCAAGGTAGCCCACTTGCCTTAATTGTTTGAAACAGTGCCAACGGCCTCGATTCCCGCCTGGTCATCATGCCTCTATAAACCGCTTCGTCTCCCTAGCCTTTTTTACGCTTTCACATCACCAGAGCGCTACCGCTTCATCTCCCAAGACTTTGACGAACTCCGGCGAACCCAGACGAACCGTCGCAGCTCTTTTCTTCGACCGTTGATTCTCGCTCTTCTTCTTCTAGCACAATGGCATCAGCATCCGCAGTCCCCGAGGTACTCTTTCTGCCCGATTGTTTTTTCTAATTTCGTAGCCTAGATGAATCTAATCTGCCATGTTCTTCACCTGTTCTTCGTCGTGTTCTTGTTTACTGTAGAACCTTAGGAACCAAGTTCTGATCCCAGCCGCCGATTACCCAAATTCCTTCTACGATGGCCCAATGGGTAGCGAGGATCCCACATATTTCATCAGCGCCGAGACCCAACGCATTCCTTTCAAGAACTCCGCCATGTTAGTCAGTGATTGGACCAATAGCTTCAGATCATGGCCGAGCAAGCTTCCCGGGTGGAGGGACTGGTATATTAGAGTATTGGCCGAAAAGAGAACCCTCTGGGAGGAATCGAACATCGGCCACTGCATCAACCTTTCTCTGGCTGATATGGAAAAGAACGAACCTCTGCTTGCATCGGCTTCATATTTCTGGTCAGATGCTCTCAACGCCTTCATGTTTGGTCATGGGCCGATGACCCCCACCTTGATGGATGTCACTATGCTCACCTGCCTCGACACGACGAGTTACATCGATCCCTTCAGGCTTCAATTCAAGCCTGCTCATCGGCTTCAAGCAAAGAACATCGGCGGCTGGTCCAGGTATATATCCATCCACAATAGGGAATGGACCAGTCGACGATCGGGAACATGTCGCCTTTTTGAACTTGTGGTTGGAACGGTTTGTTTTTGGTGGTGCAACCCTCGGCCCAACAACCAACATGCAATGTCTGGCAGAGTGTTTGGCCGATCGGAAACAAATCCCCTTGGGGCAATACCTCCTTGGCGCCACCTATCAGCTGCTACATCAAGTAGCGACCAAGCTATCGGCCGGCCAGCCCATTGGCCATATTGGGGGTCTTTGGTGGTTCGTGCAACTATGGCTCAACGTCTACACCTCCAAGGCCTTTTCCGAGACCTCTTTTCTTAACCAATCCTTTCTAGCCGATCATACAGAAGACGAGGAACTTACTTACCGCCGATGTATCTCTATGGGCGAAGCTGCATCGGCTCTTCCTGGCGGCAAGATAACACCCGTTGGACTCAGTCAATGGTTCAAGGGGTTTTATTATGGCTTCACCAAGGAGGCCACACTTTGGTTTGCATACAATGACGCATCATCATTCGAAATGCCTTCCAACTTCAATCCACTCGACGCTCTGGAAGATGATGAGTCGAAGGCTATATTTCTATCGGGCCGACTGGCTTCTCTCTGGGCCGATCACAACCATCATATGAATTTTACCATCCATCGGTCGGCTCCCATCAGCTTGGTCTTCATCAACTTCCGATCGGCCTATTCTTCATCGATAAACATCAAGCCCGGGGCAACGTCAACAATGCCCTAGAGTATGATCGGATGCGGACCTTGACAGAATCTCTTCCCCTGGGCGCCGCCACGAGGTGAATGTATGTACTGCCAAACAACAAAGCTTTTTGCCCGATGGTGGTCAGAATGGAGGAGACATCTATGTCAACTTAGCGGCCCATCCACTACTGTTTCTCGCCTCAGATGCCGACTACATCGAATCCGATAGACGAGGGTAACACCATAAAGCCTTAATCATCATCTCCGATCATCTCTTCAGCTCTTAATTTTGCAGGCTGCCAACGTCGAGGCCCCCCAACGACAAGCACTAGCGTCGGGCCGATCATGTATCAACCCCCATCGGCCACTTCGAACTTAGGCGCGATGCTCCTTCTCCATCGGCTCTCCTCCAGGCGCCCCGGCCGACAGGACAAAAACGCAAAAAGGTAGCGCATCGCCTTCTCTCAAGAAGCAGAAAACCAGCGTTGATGTCATGGTCACGGTGCCACTTACTACCCAAGTCAACATCGGCCCCTTCATCTCCACAGGTACGTGCTAAGTCTTGATATCATTATCTGTTTTCCCATCTTCTTTTCATCAATTTTATTTTAGCTCGAGTCATCGGCCCTGAATCCTCTAAACCTTCTACTGACATCCCTCCAAGCACGAGTCCGATTGACTCTCCAGCCGCGCCCAATCTCGAGCAGTCCCAAAGTGTTGTCCTTGAAGAGCTGTTACTGTTGATTATTATATCTCCGATCTTTTTTTTTTCCTACTACACGTACCTAACATCGCCGTTTTTGAAGAACAAACTCCTACTCATCCACTGAAGCCGATGCCGACGACCCAAAGCTGGCCGATGTCTGTAACACCATGCCTCACAGAAACCACACAGACACACCAGCCCAAGCCGGACGAGGGGCAACCACTTACACATAGCCCACATAAACACAGATACTTTCGTCCTCGATTCGTGTAAAAGGGGTTAACCCGGAAGTAAACTAGGTTGGAGGACAAGGCCTTATAAGTTGGTTCAACCTTGCTTCATCTAGCTGTAAGGTGGTACTAATCATGTGCACATCGAGCTACTCATGGGGCCATATGGCCATTCCTAATTGGGTCAGGATATACACGAGCTACATCCCAATGTTAGGTTGTTGGCCCCTCAAAGGACCTGGCGTCTCCTCCCGCCAGTCCAACTTAACCCGCATAGCCACACAGGATTCCATATAGGCAAAATGTCCAGGAACTGCGCCCCTCTTAGCGCACGTCGGACGTCAGTGCCGGCGCCATATGCCATGCCGGTGTGCAGCGAGCCACATGGCCATGCGCCATTATGCCCGCACACTGACCCCGTACGCGCTTACCGGCGAGGGTCGGCTCTGACATTTGTAACACCATGCCCTCCAGAACCGCACAGCCCAGCCAACCGACGGGCGGGCCCACTTACACATAGCACCTCCACTTACACTTTCGTGCTCGCTTCGTGTAAAAGGGTTAACCCGGAAGTACTATGGTTGGAGGGACAAGGCCTTATAAGTTTGGTTCAACCTTGCTCAACTAGCAAGGTGGTACTAATCATCGTCATAGCACTTCTAGGGCATATGGCCATATCCTAATTGGGCAGGATATCACAATGTCCTACCTCAGGTCACCTCCATATCCATAACCTTACTTTTAACTCTCACTGATTCTTTTTTACCGACTGTCAATTTGCAGTCCTTAGGCCGATTTTTGTTCTCCTTTGACATCGTATCCTGGCAAGTACTTAGAGGCAGAAGAAGCAACAGCCACCAGTGTGGCAACAAAAAGATTACCATCCTTCAATAATTCCAGCCGATGTGCGCGAGTATACGAGTATCATCAGTCGTAGACCTGGAAAATCGATCGATGCACTAGTGGAAGACTGCGGGCGATCGGGCAAGACTTGTGGATATTGAACATCCTTTGCCCGAAGAACTCATCGACGCACTGACTCCCTCGCGGCATATCTGGAATCTCACAGATTCAGACTCATCAGCTCAGGCAGTGATAGCCGATCGTTTGACCAACAGAAGATAACCCCAAGATATCCAGTGGGGAGTCGAATCGGCTGTCAGCCCGAAACAGAGAACAAAAAGCTGATTGATGACATGGTAACTGCGTGTTGAGTGTGCATCCCTCAATGGCTCCAATCCAAATTGAATCAACTGAAGAAAAGGAGGCCGATTTGTTGGCAGAACTTTGAAAAAGTTCGAAAGGATCTTGAAACAATAGGAATCCCAGCCTCATCAGTGTGCCACAAAGCTATACAAGACCAAGAGGCTAAGGTTGCAGCAACGGTGCGTCAAATGTTCTATAGCCTCGGCGCAAAAATTTGAAGATCATCTCGGGCTCCGATGAAGAAGACATTCGTGCTATTAATGAGATTTGACCAAATCCGTCTGCGTGCAATCGAAACAATTCGAAATTTTTGTAAAACTTTGACAACGCGATATGATTTCCAGACACGCCGATTAACTTTTGCTGTAACATCATCTGATCGGCTCTGTTGCCTGTTTCTTTTCAATTGTCCTTCCTAGTATTTTTGTCTGTTGTGATCTAAAGGCGATATCATTGATATCGGCTATTTTTAGGCAAGCATGCAAGAAACATCGACTTTCTGAACTGTTTTAGAAATCGCCGCATCCAGCCGATTCAGAAGTTAATCCAAATTTTCGATAATACTTCTTTGAGATATTTTCCCATTAAGTGCTTGTTAAGAGAGTCAAACTCTGTCCCCCCAAGTCTTCTAGTATAGTAGGCATTACCAGGCACACAACGATTTAATGCCGATAGGGTCCTTCCCAATTAGGCGACACTTTCCAAACATATTATCTCTGACTTTTCCCCCGATTCGGCACAAATCAATTTCCATACAAGAATCTCCTCAGCAAACGATGTATTCACCACTTTTTTTGGTTATAATGCCTAGGCTGCCTTAGCCTTGTTTTCCTTGATCCTCTCCAGTGCCCTTAACCGATTCTAAGTGGCCAAATCCTCAGTTCATCTGTCATCAAGTCATGAATAATCATCGGCTGTCAATTGATTCTGAAAGAAATCCTCTAGAGCCGATGTAATTTTAGTTTTCCCGCAAAAACTGCTTCAATGTCATATACTAGTTGTAGGTGGCACCCCGGTAGATCCATGAACGCCATCCGATATGCCCATAACGATCGGCTAACGTAGTATGCCATCTTCGCGGTGTTTCATCAATCTTCAGCTTAATCAACTTGATCAACTCTTATTAGAAGCTTCTGCCTGTCCATTAGCCTGAGCATCATAAGGCGATTTGAATTCAATAATTTGATTCCATACTGGCAGCAAACTGTTGAAACTCATCGGACCGAAAATAGGATCCCTGATCAGTAGTTATCGTCTGAGGAATTCCAAACCGATAAATTATGGTGCTCCCTTACAAACTCGATCGCTTCTTTTTGACGTAACTTTCTTCAGAGATCGCTTCCACACCACTTCGTAAATAATGCTGTTGCTGCCAATACGAACTTATGCCCTTACTTGATGGACTGGACAATAAAACCTGGCCGATCATGTCAATTCCGCCCTATCCTCTGAAACGGCCACTGGTTTGATGATAGGATTCATACCGATGCTGGTGCTCGCTGTATATTTCCAAACTTCTGCAATCCTTGACATCTTTATATGTCTGACGCAGTCTCCAGCATTGTCGCCAAGAAGTATCCTACTCTTTCTCACAGCACCACTTCATCTTATGAGCCGATTGATGAAGTCCACAAACGCTTCGATGGCACACCTCGCTCCACATAACCACTTTGGCTTCTTCCAAATTCAGGCACTCAGCAGAACTCCCTCAAAAGTCTGATAATATAACTCTCCATCAAGCAGCACATATTTAGTAGCTTTAATAACCGAAGTTTCTAGAATACTGATTGCGACGGATTTTGCATGATAACCAATTATTTCCTGTTTCCAATCATCGGCTTTTATCCTGAATATCATTATCGGCTATTTCAACCTCACCTGTTCTATTTCAGCCGAACCAGAAGCAAATCTGTACAAGATCATTGGCTCTAAATTTTGCTCCCTAGGAAAATATGATTATTGATACATCCTTGAAATCCTTAACAATTGTACATTCTCATATTACGATCTCAAAACATCATCCCTGCACTCATATTCCCCAGACAATTGCTTGCTTGAATCATCAACAGAATCACCAACATCTCTATGATATAGGCTCCGATCTCCTTTAAAGATAAAAGTTGAAGTCCTTTTAATACCGCTCGTATTCCGCTTGATTATTAGTCGTATAGGTTTAATTGAAAAAGCAAACTCAAACTTGCCCCCAAGGCGATACAATGACCAAACGATACAGATCCATGCTTGCAAACCGATCCATCAAAAAAACAAAGTCCAAGGGATCGGCTGCAACATAATCTTCATGAACCTCTGTGTTGCACAATGAAAAATCGGGCCATAGTTACGTGTCTTTGATCACTTTAGCCGATTCATACCTATCAAGTCAAACTCTGTCAGGCAAAACCATTTACCAACTGCCTTTTAAAACTAAGAGCCACAACATGTATTTCAACACATCGGCCTTGCAAACCACTGTTACCTTCAGCCGATGGATATAATCCTTCAACTTATGCATGAGAAATATAAACAAAGGCATATATTTTCTACCGCAGGATATCTCGTTGTCAGCACCAAAAGGCTTCTCTCAAGATGAACACGAATCGCTCTTTCTTTAAATCTCTTGAATTAAAACAGACCCGATGGATTCTCATCGGTGATAAGTATAATTTGAGATGGACTCCTTTGGCGGCGGAATTGAGAACAGGTGGGGAACTCAAATACTAATTTCACGAATGCCTCCTGCTGATACCTGCCCCCCACACGAACTCTGATCGACTTTCAACCAATAACGAGTAAAGATTCAATTCTCCCTGACAATTGCTATAAATCCCTTACAAAATTATCTGCCGATCAATGACTGTATTCTGTCGTGTTGCTTGGTGCTCTGTAGTCTAATGGCTCTGTGCTCCTTTGACTAACTCAATTCCTCGGCTCACGTAACCATAAAACCAAAACTGCGCCAGCGATACACAAAAGTGCATTTATTGGGATTCATCCTTAGTCCGTAATTTCTTAGCCTTTCCCAGCACTTTTCGCAAATCGGCTATATGGCTTTCCTCAATTCTGGACTTCAAACCACATCATCAACGTAAATTTTACTCATTAAGCCATGAGATTGAAATATATATTCATTGCCCTTGATAAGTACACCGGCCTTTTTAACCCAAACGTCACATTATACTCACTCATACAAGCCCGATGCTGCAGGACATCGAACACAGTCGTATGTATACTTCTTCACCATAAAATCTGATTGTATCCTGCATTTGCCGTCCTGAAGCTAATAATTTGTGGCCTGATTGCCTCCACAACAAATTGCTGTCGTTCGGTACTCATCCTTGGGGGATGCTTATTTAAGCAGAAATGATACACTATCCTCAATTTCATTCTTCTTTTCTACGGGACGGATATTAGAAACCCACTCAGCATATCGGCAGGCTTATAAAACTTGGCATCATACAAAACCGTGATCTCCGCTTTGATCGGCTCATATGACTCCGCTTTGAACCTCCTGACCTGTTTGAAGGCCGATAGTCCTGGTTTAATGGGTAGCCAATGTTTCAACATTGAACCGGCCTTAATCACCGTAGCATCTCATGATACTCCCCAAGCGAAACATCCGATACTTCCTTCACAGCATTATCAATTCTTCATTCGAAGTTTCAGGGCATAACTTTTTTGCTTATGTACAGTCGGCCTTGGCCTTATCTCGCTGGTCCTATGTGCCGATCTCATCTAAGTCATCGCGGCCGAGTACGTAAACCCTTGTCCCAGTGTTCCCCTCGAGAATCATTCAATGGAGCCGCGATCAGGTAAGCAACTGGGTTGGTGGTTTTGGTGGAGCCGACTTGCTTGAATCGGGGCTGTATCCCTTGGCTGTAAACTGTCTTAGATAATCCCCTTCCATGTTTTTCTGGACAAGCAATCAACACCATCGGTTCCCAGACCGGCAAATCGG
>RYFJ01003568.1:0-74217 GCA_003991445.1 Oryza meyeriana var. granulata | reverse complement strand
TTCATTAGTGCTAGTCTTATGATTATCTGTTAGGGCATATTCCCCGAACATCATCATATGCAACCACAGTGGTTTCCCTGGTAAGCCATAATAAAGACTTTGAACCATTGGTAAGTCCGATAGGAGTCATCTTGTGTGGTGTTGGGCTGAGTGCAGGCTTGGCTTGCCAAAAGAGATGCATCGGCTCGATTGGATGGATTCATGTTCTTTTTTTGATGTATCGGCTATGTTCTTTGTCGGAAAGTTTGATTGAGGAAGGTCGGTGTGGATCTCAGGGCTTTGTTAGTGTGTATTGCCTGGATTTTACATGTTGAGCCATAATTGCTGACAACCACAAGGGACTTCTGGTGGTGTCGCCGATATGGGCCTGAGGTCTTGGCGCGTGTGCTTCCGCTTTGGCCGATAGTTGACTGGCACCTTTGACTGCTTGCAGTGTGCAGCTGATAAGTGGCGACCCGAAGAGATATTGCCAAGGGAACTATGTTTCCGATCGGCTAAACATTCTACAAAACATTTTTTGCATACTTGGTTATTGGCCAAGGGGTTGTCACCGTCTGCGGAATTGAGACCGTTCTAACCACAGATTCAAGAAAGCGACGTGTTCCTTTGTTGAATGTTCATCGGACTGGTCCAGTCTGGGTTGTTAGTGGTTGGGTTGATATGTATGGTACTTGGACCAACAACCGATGTTCTTTGCTTGCGAAGCTGATGAGTAGCTTGAGAATTGGAGGTTTGAGGGGATTGATTATGTACTCGTTGTGTTGATCGCAGGTAAGCATGGTTACATCTATCAGTGGGGTATCGGTTTCTGTTTGTCTATTGTCCCCCCGCCGCGGTCTCTGTTGTCGTTCTTGTGTTTGTTGGTGTTGGCGGGTTTGTCGGTGTTTTTCGTGTTGTTGTTGGTTGGTGTTGGTGGGCGTTGGGTCATGGGTGGGGTGGGCCCGTTTGTGCTCCAAATAAGTAGGTGTGTGGAGGGGGACACTCGTCTGACTAGAATACTGGGTGGGTGTTTGACTCTGGCGATGGCGAGCCAGAGTTTGTTCTTCTTACCATCGTTGTGGCCAGGTGAGAGATTATTGATGCAGTGGCCGATGTCTGTTTTTGTCCCAGAGCATTGAGGTTTGTTCTTCTTTGCAGGAGTTGTGTGTGGGTTTTTCGATACTCGATGGTAGTGATACCAGTTTTCCACCACCTGGGGTGTTATGGAAGTTTGCATCGTTTGCCATGGTGATGTGAAGCTATTGGTCCAATCGCTACCTTTTTAGTCATGGGCGGAGTTTCTTGGGAAAGGGATGGCGTTGAGTTTCGGGCAGATGAGACGAATCTGTAGTCTTCTTCGAGCTTACCCATCAGGCCGTGGTAGTAATTAGTTTTTTTTTGTGATAATCCGCTCAGTGGCGGGTGATTAAATTTTGTTTTTTTAAGGTCCTACAGTGAACAAGAAACACGAAGAACAAAATAGGAAGATGGCAGGGATTCAATCTCTGACGATAGCGAGCAGAGAGCGATCAGGACAAGAAAGATTACCTCTGGGGACGGCGACCGCTGAGGCCAGGATCGCGGTAGAAAAAAGATGAGAGAGGATCGGGTGGTTTGAAGATTTGAAGAAGAGACTATAGCGGGTTCGCCTGATTCGCCGGAGTTCTGTCGAGGTCTCGGAAGCAATGAAAGGGCTCTGGTGAATGCGAAAAGCGGTAAGAAAGGAGGGCTAGGCGCCAAGTTGCGGTTTATGGAGGAATGATGACCGAGGGATGGGAATGACAGGCCGTTGGCACTGTTGCAAACATTTAAGGAAAGTGGGCTACTGTTTGCTGTGGGCCGCCTCGGGTTGTGTGAAAGGAATCTGAAGGCCAAACAAGAGAATTTCGCAAGTGTTCGATAACAAACTCCGAATTGGGGGGCATGTGTTTAACAATGCCAAAATTGTGGTGTCGGTTTCTTTGAGATTAATTTCGTGTTAAGAGATATTATGGCAGTGTGTTTTTGCACATTAACGGGGATTAACGTTTTCCTGGAGGAAGCTGAGTTTGCGGAAAGGATCGTGGGGACGGCCACGGCTGGTATGAGTGCGTAGATAAGCTAACTTTAATTTAGGATTCAGTTTATGAGATAATAATTTAATTTTGTTTTCGATACTCGTGGAAATCGATCTCGTGTCAGTCCGATCAGGCTTGTTTAATTTTCTTTTATAGATAGGACTCATATCATGTTCAACGGTTCCTCGATCAGGACTTGTATCAACCAGGGTATAAATAGTATCCAGCGGGGGACCACATGTAAATCATCAAACAGATCTTAAGTTACTTGTGCAACTTCGGCGCATCGCCACCCTTTTTAACGGATTCTTGCTTCTCGACGCCGCCGTCTGTTTGCTGCATCGGTTTAAGTTCGACCTGTTTTCTTTATCTACGAGAGGGTAAGTCCCGTTATCCTGACTACATAATCGGCTAGGACTTCCTCGGTTAGGTCGTATTCTAGTCGGCCTACGGTAGTCGTTAGGCTTACCTGGACGATTATATCTGTTTCTGTTCTACGGCTCATCAGTTAGGTTTGGATCTCATAGGCCTGAGTAGATATATTCACATCACACGTGCATTTTAGGTTTATCGGCTTACTTGGGTGTATTATTTGGTATTAGTTGTCTTGCGCTGCGGTTAATCGGAGTGTCGTTGTTCCGTACTTATAACTGGTGATAAGTTATTTTGTTTCTGTAGGTTGAATACGCTTGGTTATTTTTATGCAAGTTATTTTATCCGATTGACTGTTATAGCGATAAGTTACTATAGTTCATCACGATTGCATTGAGATCTATCGGGTTACTCATCGAGGTTTTTCTTTATCAATTAATCTATGCTTGCATCAGTTAAGTTTGACCTACTCGGAGAGATTGTGATAAAATTTAGATTTATCCTTGTTAAGTTCTTTCCGATTGGCTGTTTATGCAATGATCACTATCTAGTAGTTGCCTAGCTGACTAGGTTTATCTTTTATGAATTAAGGCCAATTGCAGTTTCCAACTACGGGTGGGTATCTTGCTTCGCACATTTTGGATCTAGCGACCGTTATCGGCTTTCCCGGCGAGTTTTGAATGTATAGTTGCTCTAGTCCACATCGGCAATCGGCCGATGAGGGACGATTGGCCATTCGCTTTCATGGCCGATTAGTGCTCGTTGATCTACGTATGTTTTTTTTCTATCTCCTTGTCGAATTGCAAGCGGTCAATTGACTGGCAGGCACGCCATACGGAACCTCGAATTGTTTTAGGACCTGCACTGGAGTTAAGCAAATCTCCTAGGCCTAGGCCTTTCGCGTGTCTTAAGGCACCAGAACCAGATTTTGGGTGCTCGTTCCGAGCGCTGCCTTCGGTTGGTTATTTTTTCGACGGTGACATTATTCGGTTTTGCGTTTGTTGTTCTGGTGCAATTTGCCGACGGTAAATCTACATCTTACGCGCGACGGATTAGCACCATGCCCCGGATCGAAATTCTTGAGCTGTGTTCGGGGACTGCCTGGCCTTTTTTGTGAGCCGGTTTGGCCCAGGGTTGTCGGGATCGTGGCTTATGTGTTCGTTTGTTGGTTGTTACTTCGTGGTTTTTCTGGCTTGGTGGGGGCGTGTTTGATAACCAGCTGGATTACTGTGTTTTGAAAAAATACAATTAATAGTATATTCTCACCCTCGGCACCACTAGAGCGTCGTTCCTATGATTGTCACAAGGAAGGTGGGGGTGTCCTGGTGATTTCGATTTCAACTCACTCACGAAGAAATACAATCAACCAGATTCGAACTATTCCGAGGTTTTCGTGTTTCGGTCACAGTGGGTTTCCTCCCTCTGCCGTTGCATTTGCACAAGGTGAATCATCATGGCGATTCACGAGCCCCTCCACCAGAAGTTACGTGCCGACTACAAAAAGGCTAACAAGAGGAGGCACTAAGGGATTATAGGTAGGAACATAACGGTGAAGCGCTCTCGCAACGTATCTGTGGCCTACGCAAGGCTGGGTGACCGCCCTCATGCAACCATGACGCCTTCTCCAGGGAGGCAATAGTCTACGACCATGGACGCCTTCGTCCCCCAACAGAACTTTTTTTTCGGCCGCGCTGCGAACACCTCACTGGGCCGCTGGACACACTCTAGTCGGGCCTACTTTCTTGCTTTTGTTGACCACCCAGCCACGATGATAGCCAGGATCAGGAGTTAAGATGATCAGCTTTTTTGCCTGTTCAGCAACACCATAGGTCGGGGGAACACTTGGTACCGACCAACGGTCAGGTTCTCCCGTGGCAGGATCGTCTACATCAGCGCGACGCCGAGCGGCCGGCTCAAGTCAGCCACACGAGGAGTCGCGTCAAACATGCACTCGGCAAATTACCAACAGCAACAATCGACGAGGGGTGTCACCAAAATGATTGCCGGTTCAACCAAGACCTCCGAGTCCGCTTACAGCGTGACCTCCGCCACAACATCAACGCTCAGCGCCACGAACACGAAGAGGATGAACGCCGCCGAATGGAGGATGAGCACGAGCGCTTTTCAGCCTCACCAAACGCAGCAGTTCAACCGCCGCGATCAGAGCCGGAGCCATCACCAAAGATTACGGGTTTCACCCACGAGCTACAGGACGTCGACTAGCATCGGGCTTCAAGCTTACGGCGGATCCAGAATACGACGGCAAAACCAACCCCGAATCTCTGGCTCACCATATAACACTCTGGCAATCCAAGCTGCTGGAGGTGACAACAAAGCCATGGCTAACTACCTGCCGGTTGCCTTGGGCCGACTCAGCCGAGGACATGGTTAACAGGGCTCCGAGGCGGTCGATCGGTTCCTGGGGAGAACTCAAGGAGCAGTTCATCGCCAACTTTCCAGGGGACCTACGAGAGGCCGTCTTCTGAGTCACGATCTATATCAGCTGCACCAGAAGAAGAACGAGACTCTACATGAATTCATCAAGAGGTTCTCCGAGAAGCGCAACTCCATCCCATGATCAAGGATGAGGTCGTCATCGCCGGCCTTCTGCAAGGGAGTAAAGGACGCCCCCATTTATCACGAAGTTCACTCGGAAGCCACCAGCCTCTGTCTAGGCTCTCTTTGATATGGCAAACAAATACGCCGACTTGGCCGAAGCGGTCACAGAGGCCTCGACGAGAAGAAAGAGTCCCGGCAGAAGGACCAGAAGCAAAAGCCAACAACCGCGAGCCATCGTAAAACATTAGACCGGCAGCCGCAAGAGAAAAGTCGGACAACGAGGTGGCCAAACATGGAGCGAACTCGGACGTGGCCCCCACGGAATAATGACTACCAGAAAGTCATGAACGGGCCATGCCTCTTCCACCCCAAAGACAAGCACGTGGCCAAAGACTGCTTCATGCTCAAGAAGTTTGCTTCTGAGTAGGCTTTCATCATCTAGCGCTAAACAAGGACAAAGATAAGCCAGATCAAGGCCCGGTTGACGATTTTCAAGATCCCCAGGCCGAGCTCAACCACATCTTCAGAGGGCCGTCTGTGTATGAGTCCAAGCAGAAGCAGAAGCTAACAGCGCGCGACGTCAACTCAGTCTCTACAGTAGACGCCCCCCAATATTTGTGCTGGTCAGAGACGTCCATCACGTTCAGCCGCACAGATCACCCAGATCGGGTTTCACACCTGGGACGCTACCCACTCGTCCTGGACCCGGTCGTCCAGAATGTCAAGTTGAATAAGGTTCTCATAGATGGAGGCAGTGCGCTCAATATCCTCTTCGCCAAGACCCTGGATGAGATGAAGATTCCTCGTTCAAATTTGCCACCGAGTACGGCGCCCTTACACGGGATAATTCCCGGCCTGTCTTCAACACCACTCAGGCAGATAACCTTGCGAGTTACCTTCGGCACGCAGGATAACTTCCTCACAGAAAACATCTGCTTTGAGGTTGCCAACTTCGAGACTACGTACCACGCGATACTCGGACGACCGGCGCTCACCAAATTCATGGTGATACTACACTATACCTACATGGTGCTCAAGATGCCAAGGCCAGCAGGAGTCCTCTCCTCGCGTGAGCGACGTAAGAAAGCCTTCACTGCGACAAGGAGAGCTGCAAGTTGGCTCAATCCAAGAGGCGGCAGTTCAGACGCAATAGCATTCGGCAGCCGTCACAACTGAACTCGAGGATGACCAAGTTTTGGCGAAAAAAGTAGTGAAGTCGGGAATTTCAGTGGACTCTGACACGAAGAAGATCCCCCTTGATAGCTAATCCCTGCATGCGAATCGACGAACACAAGCAAGAACAAGGAAGATTGCAACTCAACTTGCAGATGAATGATTATACTCTCGAAGTTGGGGTTTCACAAACCGATAAACGGCGAAACTATTCAAAGACAGAATAATCTAAGCAAAACCCACCCTAAACGGTGGCAGCTACTGAATATATATGAGTTAGGACGTCCTAGGGTGAGGGTTTGCCATATGAGGGGCGCACTCCTCATGGGTTTAGCCCACGACACAATTACAAGCCCCAAGGCCCAAAACAGACTCAGACTGGAAGAGGTACGTGTCTTGTTTTGATGATTCTGGACAACTTAGGAGGAATTTTGATGTGGGACCAAAACCATCTGAAAGTAGACTTCATAAGCTTTATTGTAGGCCCTGTAACTCCTTTTGCACTTGTAGTCTCCACTTTAATATTTGGTTTCTTGAGCTATTCTCCATGGTCTTCTCCAGGTTCCTAATAACAATAAAATCATCACAAGAATTAATTGCATGCCATTCGTAGAAATATTTCCATGTAAGCTTAGGGACGCATTCACCTGGCGATTAAGTTGACGGGCACATGCGCGAGTAATTGGTCCTTGATCTGTGGCATCTTGTTCAACATGAGGAGGTTGTAAGTGTGTATCTAAAGAAATGATGTCCTCATCACCCCTGGACCCTTCTGACCCCTCCAAGACTGCTCTAGTCGGGACCGGACTCGACCCCCAATAGGAAGATGCGCTCGTCACCTTCCTCCAAGCCAACAAGGACATCTTCACGTGGAAATCGTCCGACATGCCGGGCGTACCAAGGGAGGTGATCGAGCACACCCTCAACGTCAAGACAGATGCCAAGCCAGTCAAGCAACAGCTATGGCGCTTCACACAAGACCGTAAAGATGCTATTGGGGAGCAGATAACCAAGCTTCTCACAGCAAGGTTCATCAAAGAGGTCTAACACCCGGACTGGCTGGCGAACCCAGTTCTGGTCCGAAAGAAAAATGGTAAATAGCGCATGTGTGTCGACTACACCGATCTCAACAAGGCGTGCCCCAAGGATCCATTTGGTCTACCAACAATAGATCAGGTGGTGGATTCGACTGCGGGGTGCGGACTTCTCAGCTTTCTCGACTGTTACTTGGGATACCACCAAATCAGCCTGAAGGAGGAGGACTACTTAAAGACGTCTTTCATCACACCGTTCGGAGCATACTACTACATCGCTATGCCGTTCGGTTTAAAAAATGCTGGAGCAACGTATCAACACACAATTTAGCGGTGTCTGCACACTTAGATCGGGTGCAACGTGGAAGCCTACGTCGATGATGTGGTGATCAAGACCAAGTCCAAAGAAGACCTCACCACTGACCTGGAAGAAACCTTCCAAAATCTTTGAAGATTCAAGATGAAGTTGAACCCGGAAAAGTGCGCCTTCGGTGTGCCATCTGGCAAGTTACTCGGCTTCACATCTCGCATCGTGGCATCGAGGCCAACCTGAAGAAAGTCAACGCAATCATGAACATGGCACCCCCGACTAACCAGAAGAATGTCCAGAAGCTGACAGGCTGCATGGCGGCACTCAGCCGGTTTGTTTCTCGACTGGGCAAACGGGGCATGCCCTTTTTTAAGCTATTGAAGAAAGCAGACAATTTCCAATGGACTCCCGAAGCCCAGCAAGCCTTCAAAGACTTCAAGCAATTTCTCACATCACCTCCCATGTTAGCGTCACCCATGCCCCAAGAACTGCTAATGCTATATCTAGCGGCAACTACTCAGGTAGTCAGCACGGTGTTGGTGGTCGAGCGATCCGAACTGGGTCACATCCAAAAAGTTCAACGGCCAGTCTGCTTTGTCAGCGAGGTCCTTGCCGACTCGAAAATGAGATATCCACAAGTCCAGAAGCTGCTCTATGGCCTACTCATCATTGTCCGGAAGCTAGTGCACTATTTCCAAGTACATCAAGTCACGGTGGTCACATTGTATCCACTCGGGGATGTCCTGCATAACCGCGAGGCCACTGGCCGAATCGCTAAATGGGCGCTCGAGTTGATGGCGTTTGACATCACCTTTCAGCCACGGATAGCAATCAAATCACAAGCTCTAGCCAACTTCATGGCCGAGTGGATAGAAGTTCAAATGCCTACGTCAATAGGGAAGCTAGAGTATTGGACAATATACTTTGACGGTTCTCTACGGATCAGTGGCGCCGGGGCTGGCGTCGCACTGACGTCCCCCACCGGCGAAAAACTCAAGTACGTTCTACAAATCCACTTCCCGGCTTCCCACAACGTCGCCGAGTACGAGACACTCATCTACGGGCTTCGCATCGCTATATTACTCGGCATTTGTTGACTAGTTGTGCATGGAGACTCTCAACTTGTGGTGAACCAAGTCATGAAAGACTGGATATGTCTCGACGATACCATGGCGGCATACTGTCAGGAGGTCCGCAAGATAGAAAACAAATTCGACGGGCTGGAGATAACACATGTCCTACGACAATACAATGATGCTGCAGATGAATTGGCAAACATGGGATCCAAGCAAGAAGTGGTCCCGACAGGGATCTTTGTCGAGCAACTTATGGAGCCGTCAGTCAAGAAGAAACTAGTGCTAGAGCAGTCGGGAGGCGAACCTACCCGGCGACAAATGAAGTACTACACATATGTCAAGATTGGCGGACTCCTGTTCTAAAATTCCTCCTGGATGATGAACTCCCACAAGATCGCAGTCAGGCCGAACAAATCAAACATCAAAGCAAGAGTTCCCTAGTCATCGGAGAAGACCTGTACCGAAGGAGTGCATCCGGTGTCCTCATGCGCTGCGTCACCACCGAGGAGGGCAAGCAGATTCTGCAATCGATCCACTCGGGCATATGTGGCAACCATGCCGCATCCAGGACGTTAGTCAGAAAGGCTTACCAGCAGGGATTGTTCTAGCCAACAGCAGTAACAGATGCCAAAGACATTGTTCACACATGCGAGGGTTGCCAGTTCTATGCAAGACAAACAAATCTCCTAGCCCAAGAACTCCAAACAATCCCAATCTCTTAGCCCTTTGTAGTATGGGGGCTTGACATGGTAGGGCCTTTCAAGAAAGCACCAGGAGGGTTCACACACTTGTTCATCGTGGTGGATAAATTCACCAAATGGATTGAGGCCAAATCCATTGCTACCATAACAGTGGCACAAGCAAAGGACTTCATCATGAGTATATTATACCGATTCGGGGTCCCTAACCGCATCATCACTGACAACGGTACTCAGTTCACGGGCAGCGTGTTTCAAGATTTCTGTGACGACTTCAGCATCAAGATCTGTTATGCATCTGTGGCGCACCCACGGAGCAATGGGCAGGTCGAGCGTGCCAATGGCATGGTCTTACAAGGAATCAAGGCCAGGATATTCGACCGACTACAACCATATGCGGGCCGGTGGGTACAAGAACTCCCATCTGTTCTCTGGTCTATAAGAACCATAGTACAAGAACTATATGCGGGTCGGGCAACAGGGCAATCCCCTTTCTTTCTGGTCTATGGTGCTAAGGCTGTGTTACCAACCGAGTTAGAGATCGGCTCTCCGCGAGTTCGGGCTTACTCAGAAGACATCTCAAACAAAACCCGATTGGTTGAACTAGATCAGTTGGAAGAAGCGAGGGATATTGCAACAATCCAGTTGGCAAGGTATCTTCAAGGCCTGTGCCGTTATCACAATCGTAATGTCCGTGGCCGCGCCTTTTTGGTCAGAGATCTCGTCTTGAAAAAAATACAAGCCACCAAAGACAGGCATAATCTATCCCCAATTTGGGAAGGGCCGTTCATTATCACTGAGGTTACTCGGCCAGGCACCTACCGACTTGCCCCATTTTTTCGGAGGTGGGCAAAGACAACCACTTGGCAATAACCACCGGAGGCAAACCCATAAAAGGGGGAAGGCTTGGTTCAAGATCAGAACAGTAAAACCATTCCTTATGCTAGCCTTTGAGAGAAGATTCCATGGGAATATTGAGATAGATCCGCTTCATCTCGCTCCGGAGTTGGATACCGGCCCCCCCAATCACTTAGATTTTCCTTTTGGAAGGCTGGGGCTTGATATGGAACAAATATCTGAATAGATTTAAATGGGGTTTCACACCCAGGAAGCACTCACAAAGAGTCATGAATATGGAGATTTGCAAGATCAAGATGGGATTCAAATTCACCAACTCGAGTTCATAAAACATAAGAAGCCGGTGGAAAAACTCGGAAGATGGAAGGGAAAGGCCTTGATTGAAAAAAGAGATGAAAACAACGGTCTCACCCTCCTGGGGCTCCAGAACCGATTCTCCTTCAGCCGGACGCCAGTTGATGACATCGCGGTTCTGCAGCCGCAGCGACTTCTCTAAGTGCTCCAGCTTGGATCGACCGCAATCTGAAGTCGGCCAGACCTCATCCGACAAACCCACAAAATCCGATGCCCTCGACATGGTTAGGGATGAGAAGATTTAGGGGAAATGTTGCTAGAGGTTTGGAATGGATGAGGAGGAGCGGAATCGCCTGAGTTCTAATGGGGAAGAGCAAGCAATGGCGAACCCTAGCGGAGCGGGAGGCGAAATTTTGGCGCGGAAGCTAGAAGACGAAAGATTGGTGGATTGGAGAAGATGAAGAAATCTTCTCTCTCTCCCCGCCTTTTATAGAGTTGATTCCGATTTGTGGGCTTGGGCCTACAAAGTTGGTACTGGGCCACCAAGACATGAGTTTCTACAGTAGCATGCTCAATATGGGCTGCTCGCTGGCTGTGTTAAAATCACGGTGCTGGTGCTACCAACAAGAACCGATGAGGTAAACAGATATGCTTCATGAAGGCCTAATTGTTGAACACATGTGTTTGGGTATCTGTCTTATCCACCAGGTATTGAGGATATATCCTTATAAGGATCACAAGCTGGTCTTCATCAAAATTGGGATGCAGGTATCTCTCAAGTACATCTGACCATGCAATGGATTTAATTTCATAAAGTGGTACTCGGCCTACATGCTTAGCCAATAGTTACCATGAACAATATTATTCCAGCCAACATGATACTGAAGAGTCTAACTTCCGAGTAGTACACTACTCGAGAAAGATTATAAATCATATTCCAGCTGATATGACGCTGAGGAGTCTAACTTCCGAGTGGGACGCCACTCGGGAAAGACTATAAACCTCCTTTTCCAGCTGACATGAAGCTAAAGAGTCCCATATACGAGTGGCATGCTACTCGGCAAAGACTATAAATCATATTCCGGTTGACATGATACCGAAGAGTCTCATATACCAGTAGTATACTACTCGGGAAAGACTACAAGGTTAAAGATCTTTGACTTTATGTTTAATTGCTTTACAATTAAGCACAAAGTCGGGGGCTACACCTAATAGGTGCGCCTGTTCCACGCACACTATTCATACTTTTACATGCAGCCCTTCATAGCCTCGCTGCCAGCTGACATGAAGCAGGACTCGGGAGAAGAAGCACTCGGACAAAGAGTACTCGGGAGCAATGTACTTAGGCAATCTTCACCGTGGAGGATGAGCACTTGGCATCAGCTGTGACTCAACTATGAAGGTCTCAGGGGCTACTTTGGAGGCCATGGGCCTCGGATACCTCATCACAAGCATATGGGCCACTCGGATAGAGGATGAGCCGAGACTTGTAATTAGAGATATAGTGGCACCCGGCAAACTTTGCCTTGTACAATAAGGAATATACAGTCCTAGTCGGATAAATTGTATCTCTAAGAGGAAATCCCTTGGCCGTATCCGGCTGGGACTCTTATCTTGTACCCCTATCCCCCAGTATATAAGGGGAGGCAGGGCACCCCCTAAGGGCAGAAGATCATAGATCAACACAAATCCTCAAAGGAATAACACCACAACTAGACGTAGGGTATTACCTCACATCGAGGGCCTAAACCAGCATAAATCTCCTCGTGTTCCTTTGCAATCCACCAAATTTTCATCCACCGAGTAGCCCCATATTCATATTGCCGGTGTAAAACATCGATAGATACCTTGTAAGACCATGCCATTGGCACGCTCAACCTGCCCATTACTCCGTGGGTGTGCCACAGAAGCATAACAGATCTTGATGCCAAAGTCGTCACAGAAATCTTGAAACACGCCGACAGTGAACTGAGTACCGTTGTCCGTTATGATGCGGTTAGGAACTCCAAATCGGTATAAAATACTCGTGATGAAGTTCTTTGCTAGTGCCGCTGTTATGATAGCAACGGGTTTTGCCTCAATCCACTTTGTGAATTTATCCACTGCGACGAACAAGTATGTGAACCCTCTTGGCACTTTCTTGAATGGCCCGACCATGTCAAGCTCCCAAACTGCAAAAGGCCAAGAGATTGGAATTGTTTGAAGTTTTTGAGCTGGAAGATGTATTTGCCTTGCATAGAATTGGCATCCCTCGCATGTACGAACTATGTCTTTAGCATCTGTTACCGCAGTCAGCCAGAAGAAACCCTGTCTGTAAGCTTTTCCGACTAACGTCCTGGATGCAGCGTGGTTGCCACAAATACCCGAGTGGATCGACTGCAGAATCCACTTGCCTTCCTCGGGTGTGACGCAACGCATGAGGACTCCGGATGCGCTTTGACAGTAAAGGTCTTCTCCAATTACAAGAAAACATTTGCTTCAACGTTTAATGCTCTCGGATTCGCTGCGATCTTCGGGAGTTCATCATCCAAGAGAAATTGTAAAATTAGAGTCCGCCTGTCTTGAGAGATGATTAGCACTTTATTTGTTGCCAGGGTAGGTTCAGTCCCCGACTGTTCAAGCACTGGTTTCATCTTGATGGATGGCTCCAATATTTGCTCGACAAAAATCCCGGTCGGGACCACTTCTCGTTTGGATCCCATATTGGCCAATTCGTCTGCAGCTTCGTTGTACTGTCACAATACATGAGTTATCTCCAGCCCATCGAACTTGTTTACCAGTCTTTCATTACTTGGTTGACCACGAGTTGAGAATCCCTGCGTACGACTAGTCGGCGGATGCCGAGTGATATGGCAATGCAGAGCTAGTGGATGAGTGCCTCATACTCAGTGACATTGTGGGAAGCCGAAAAGTGAATCTGGAGAACGTACTTTAGTTTTTCACCAGTGGGTGATGTCAGCATGATGCTAGCCCCTGCACCGCCAATCAGTAGAGAACCGTCGAAGTACATCGTCTAGTACTCTAGCTTGTCCGTGTTTGTAGTCGTCTGGACTTCTGTCCAATTGGCCACGAAGTCGGCTAGAGGTTGAGACTTGATTACTGTCTGTGGCTGAAAGATGATGCCAAACACCATCAACTCAAGCGCCCATTTAGCAATTTTGCCAATGGCCTCACGGTTGTGTAGGACGTCCCCGAGTGGATACGATGTGACAATAGTTACTTGATGCGATTGAAAATAGTGCCCCAACTTCCGGATAGTGATGAGTAGGCCATATAACAGCTTCTGGAATTGAGGATATCTCATCTTGGAGTTAGCTAGGACCTCGCTGACGAAGTAGACTAGCCTTTGTATTTTCTGTATATGACCTGTCTCTGCTCGCTCGACTACCAGCACCGTGCTGACTACCTGACTGGTTGCCGCCAGGTATAACATTAGTGGTTCCTGGGGCATGGGTGATGCCAACAGTAGTGGTGATGTGAGAAATTTTTTGAAGTCTTCGAAGGCTTGCAAAGTTTCGGGTGTCCATTCAAAATTGTCCGTTTTCTTCAACAGTTTAAAAAAGGGCATGCCCCGTTCACCAAGTCGGGAAATGAATCAGCTGAGTGCCGCCATTCAGCCTGTCAGCTTTTGGACGTCCTTCTGCTAGTTGGGGGTGCCATGTTCATAATAGCGTTGATTTTCTCTGGATTGGCCTCAATGGCTCGATATGATACGATGAAGCCGATTAGCTTTCCGAACGGTACACCGAAAGCGCACTTATCCGGATTCAACTTCATCTTGAATCTCCAAAAGCTTCGAAAGGTTTCTTCCAAGTCGGCGATGAGGTCTTCCTTGGATTTTGTCTTGATCACCATGTCATCAACATACGCCTCCACGTTGCGCCCAAGTTGAGTGTGTAAACACCACTGAATTGTTCGTTGATACGTTGCTCCAGCGTTTTTCAACCCGAACGACATAGTGACATAGTAGTATGCTCCAAACGGCATAATGAAAGAAGTCTTCAGGTAGTCCTCCTTCTTCAAGCTGATTTGGTGATATCCCGAGTAACAGTCGAGAAAGGTGAGAAGTTCGCACCCCGCAGTTGAATCCACCACTTGATGTATTCTGGGTAGACCAAATGGGTCTTTGGGGCATGCCTTGTTTAAGTCAGTGTAGTCAACGCACATGCGCCATTTACCGTTCTTCTTCCGAACCAAGACTGGGTTTGCCAGCCAATCCAGATGGTAGACCTCTTTGATGAACCCGGCTGCAAGGAGCTTGGTTATCTCCTCCCGAATAGCATCTTTGCAGTCCTATGCGAAGTGCCATAGTCGTTGTTTGACTGGTTTGGCGTTCGGTTTGATGTCAAGGGAATGCTCGATCACCTCCCTTGGTACACCAGGCATGTCGGAAGGTTTCCAAGCAAATATATCCCTGTTCGCCTGGAGGAAGGTGATGGGCTCATCTTCCAATTTGGGGTCGAGTCCGGTCCCAACAAGAGCAGTTTTGGAGGGATCAGAAGGGTCCAGGGGGATCTTTTTTGTTTCAGAGTCCACTGAAATTTTCGACTTGGATGCTTTTTTTGCCAGAACTTGACCATCCTCGCTTGCTGTTGTAGCTGCTAGTCGGATGTTGTTGCACTCGACTGCTGCTTCTTGAGATTGGGGCAGCTCACAACTCTCCTTGTCATAGGTGAAGTCTTGCTTGACATCGCTATGAAGAGAAAGCACTCCGGCTGGTCCTGGTATCTTGAGCATTATGTATGTATAATGCGGCACCGCCATGAATTTGGCTAGTGCTGGCCATCTGAGTATTGCGTGATACGTGGTCTCGAAGTCGGGAACCTCGAAGCAGATATTCTCGGTGCAGAAATTATCCCGCGTGCCAAAGGTAACTGTCAGAGTTATCTGTCTGAGTGGAGTGGAAGACAGGCTGAGGATTACCCCGTGGAAGGGTGCTGTACTCAGCCGTAGCTCGGAACGAGGGATCTTCATCTCGTCGAGTGTCTTGGCGAACAAAATATTGAGAGTGCTTCCTCCGTCGATGCGAACCTTTTTCAATTGGATGCTTCTGATGACCGGGTCTAGAATGAGTGTGTAACGTCCTGGATGAGTAACCCAATCAGGGTGATTTGCGTGGTCAAACGTGATTGATGTTTCTGACCAACGCAAGTACTAGGGGGTGTCTGCAAAGACCGAGTTGACTTCATGTGCTGTGAGCTTTTGCTTCTTCTTGGAGCCTGGGGATCTTGGTGGTCACCAATTGCACCCGGATCTGTCTTGTCCTTCTCTTTATTGCTACCAGATGTTGAAGTCTGCTCGGAAGCAAACTTTTTGAGCATGAAGCAGTCCCTAGCCGCGTGCTTGCCCTTTGGATGAAAGGGGCATGGCCCGTTCATCATTTTTTGGTACTCGTCTATCCTCGGGGGTCACGGCCAAGTGCACTCACAGCAGCCACCATGTTGTCTGACTTGTGCTTGTGGTTGCCGGACTTGTTCTGTGCTAGCTCGTCGTTGTCTTTTTTGTCCTTCTGCCGGGGCTCCTTCTTATCGTCCAGGACCTCAACAACTGCATCAGTCGAATCAGCGTATTTGTTCACCATGTCAAAAAGAGCCTTGACACAAGAGGGAGGTTTCCGAGTAAACTTGGCAATGAATAGGGTGTCTCTGACTCCCTTATGGGAGGCAACGATGATGACCTCGTCCTTGATCTTCGGGATTGAATTTCTCTTCTCAGAAAACCTCTTGACGAAATCACGAAGAGACTCATTCTTTCTTTGATGGCACTGATACAGATTGTACTCGAAGGATGGCCTCTCGTACGTTCCATGGAAATTGGCGATGAAGCGTTCCCGGAGTTCTCCCTAGGAGCCGATTGACCTCTTAGGAAGTCCAGTTAGCCATGTCCTTGCCGAGTTGGCTAGAGCAATTGGGAGGTAGTTAGCCATGGCCTTGTGATCTCCTCCAGCTGCTCAGATCGCTAGAGTGTAAACTATGAGCCAGGACTCGGGGCTGGTCTTCCCATCGTATTTTTCAATTCCAGTTGGCCTGAAGCCTGACGGCTAGTCGAGTTGTTACAGCTCATGGGTGAAGGCCAGTACTCCTTCATCTATATGAGGACTCTGACTCCGTGGAGTCGACTTGATTCCTAGCCGATCGGATCGGATCCGAGTCAGACAAGGTGAGGTTGCCGAAATCGTCGATGATGAAATCGAGGCTCCCAAAGGTGATTGTTTGCCTAGGGAAGAAGTTGATGCTGTCGACTCCAGTGATTGGATCCATCAGGCTTGTTGAAGATGATCTCTTCAATGCCCCTACCTGGCGCGCCAATTGTCGATGTTTTGTATTGGCTATAAGAATATAGGGCAACTCGTGAGACCTAAACTTAATTGATTGCAAAAGAACACGAGACGATTTATCCTGGTTCAGGCCCTCGAGGTGAGGTAATACCCTACTTCTAGCTATTGTGTATTGCCTTTGAGGTTTCTCTGGTGAGATTCTGGTATGCCCTCAAGGGGGCGCCCTGCCTCCCCTTATATACCGAGAAGACAGGGTTACAAGGTAGGAATCCCAGCCGGACTCCGACCAAGGGATTTCCTTCTAGGAATACAACGTGCCCGACTAGGACTATATCCTTTCCTTGTCGTGCAAGGTAATGTATGCTAAGTCCTATTGTATCCCTAATTACAAGGTTAGGCCCATCCTCTGTCTGAGTGGCCATAGTATTTCTCATGAGGTACCTGGGGCCCATGGCCTCTACAGTTACTTTTATTTACCATGGTAGTTACTTCCCTTAACACACATTCTTACTTTTGCTGGACATGACTATACTACTGAATTAAGTTACATTTTATTTGCATTGTAGTTACTTCCCCCAACATAAATTCTTACTTTTACTGTACATGACTATGCTGCTTACTTAAGTTACATTTCATTTGCATTATAGTTACTTCCCAAACACCCTTTGTTACTTCCACTAACAGTACTTTTGCTGTAGGTGATGCAAAATTGCCGGGTTCATGAAATTTCAGTGCAGTACATATTGCCGAGGTGGACATCTATGAAAGAACCTGAATTACCTTCAGTTGATGCCAATAAAGAACAAATAAAGATGCCTCTGGGGTCCTTGAAACTACTACAGTATAGCAATCTATGCAACAAGTTTATGGAAATTGCTAAAGAAGCTGCAAATAATGAAAAGGCCTATCGTCTTGCTCTAGCGCGTATGGGTTCAATGGAAGATAATCTAACAACTTTGAAACAAAGTAGGAATAAACAAAAAGGTGCTACAAGTGGAGCTTCAGATGTGCCCTCGACAGGAGCTCCGAAACAGAGTGAGGAGAAGCAAAAAGGTGCTACAAGTGCAGCTTTGGATATGCCCTCGACAGCAACTACCCCTGGCGTTCAGATAAATGAACTCCCTAGTGGAACTGATCCTACCCTTCACCTTCAGATAAACGACCCCCCACCACACAGCGACAAGGCAGGCCAATTTCAACAAAACTCAAGCACGGCATCCATGCGAGGCCATCAAAGCCAATGCCGTGCAGATTGTGTGATAGTACTGATCACACAGTGCTGAAATGCCCCCTAAGGATCCCAAAATCTAGCTAGCAAACACAATGAATCAGAGCAACATGTTTTACTTTTGTAGCAGTTAGTTCTGGAGTTGTCTTAAGTTACTTCTGCTGTGGCCTAAAGTTATTTTTACTTTTAGTTCGAGTTACTTGCATTGAAAAGACATAATATTTATGTAATTTATCTCTAAAGGCTGTCACATTTAAACATAATATTTATGTACTGGTTCAAGAAGCAAAAAAATAGACAAAAAGAGTTTGTATTTTTTACCTAAGAGACCACCTTTAGTTGTTCTGTCTATAGAACTTGCTGCCAACCAGTTACTTTGTTCTCTTTGAATGACAGCAACCTGTGTGTAAACAGCTTTCTAATGTTGGGAATGTCCCTTGCTTCGAACAATGGCATTTGCTTGCCATCCCACAACTCTAGGAACTTCAACATGAAAAAACTGCAATCCCTCCCGGTATTTTGAAACAAAAAACAAAAGATGTCAGTTCTGAAAAAATATAGTTTAGATCCATAGGAAAAAAATGTGGCAACAAATCCATTACATACGTGTTTGATTGGTTTGGAAAATCAATAAATACAATGGGGAAGTTTTGGACAGTTGTTTTTGAAGAATCCCCATACGATCTCTCCCACATGATCTTGATAGATGCAACGACAAAGTTACATGCAGATACTACCGATTCATCACCCTCATTCCTCAAGGAGTTAAGAATCTCAAATCTTTCAGCTTTCAGATTTAGGCACACTGTGAACCAGTGTCCTACGTTGTCAACAAATTCAGCCATTTGCTGGAGTACAGGGAAAAACTACATACACTACAGGAAGTAATACAGTAAAAAATTGAGAAAGTATCTTGCACATCAGGAGAAGGTGTAAAAAAAATACACAAGGAAGGTAACTCAGTAAAGGTACAAAGTAATTGGTGCACTAGAAGGATGTAGAAAAAAATATACCACAGACCTAAAGTGTACATAATACTAAAATGCTTGTATTTAGGTGTCCACAGAGAAATATCTAAATGAGATATGAGAACCTAATTTGAAAAAAAAGGAACTGGTCAAAAAAAATGACATCTTTCACTTACAAGTTCCTTGTGGTCGAGACGGTTATCGGACTTACTGAATAGACTTTTGATATCGTTCTTGTCCAACTGTTTGTTGAGTAGATAGACCTACCAAAATGTGACATAAAAAATGTGTAAGCGACTTGAAAAGATTGTACATGAAAAAGGTAAAATTTTGTGTTTACTCACATCTACTCTAGCAGGAGCTATTTTCTTCAACTTGTTCTTATTGTTAGCTGAGATAACATGAATTGTCATATCAGCTACATTGTTGGACAGTAAGCCCAAAGGTTTGATAGAGTCGGTGAGATCTTTGAGCTCAACATAAAATGATCCATACTCCATGATTTTAACACTAGTTGTTCAAAAAACAAAAAGTCAAAGCATGTTTTCAGAAAAAAAGAAAATACATGAGGGGGCTAAAAAAATAGATGAGTAAAGTCACTCTGTTAAACATAAAAAGTTATATCTATGACTACTAGAACTTACTTTCAATAAGCTAAAAAGTTACTTCCTCGATAAGATAGTAAGTTGTATTTTTCAGAAAAAACATACATAGAATGTAAAACTATTCTAAGATGGAGTATGTAGTTTCCATACCTCTTTTTTATTGAGGACGACCTCGATCCTTTCCTGCACACTTCATTGTAAATCTCATTTATGTGACGACTCACGGTGAATTGCTTCTTGTTCTCATAATCAATGAAAGGAGATCTTTGAAATTTTTCAGGTTTGACAACCCTTTTGTTATACTCATGTGGGACTGGTGCTTCTCTCTCACACTTTCAAAATCTTGCAAAGCTTTCAAAGCAATTGCTTCATCTGCTCCTCTCTACACCCTCTTGCAAAGCTTTCAAAGCAATTGCTTTATCTGCTTCTCTCTACACCCTTTCAAAATCTTACAAAGCTTTCAAAGCAATTGCTTCATCTGCCTCTCTACACCCTTTCAAAATCTTGCAAAGCTTTCAAAGCAACTGCTTTATCTGCTTCTCTCCCTACCCATTCATACTCTTCAGTTGTAAAACTTTCATAGTCTTCACTTGTGATGGTCACCTTTTCAAGTGTTTCTTGTATGCTATCAAACCCAAGATTGAAGGTGGGCACATCCTCAGGTATGCTTGGTGTGCCTATCTTGCTAGGAATGAATAATCTCCAACTGCTTCCTCCTCTTGGTTTGGAGTTGATTGAGCTGGAGCTAGGGGCTGACCTTCTTGTTGTTCCTTGCTACCTACAGAACAAAAAAAATTGTAATATGTATATACAATAAAGCTGTTCAGGAATGTAAGTTACAAATAGGAAGAATGTATAACATCAATGATGCAAATGTAACTTAAGGGGATTTTTTTTGAAGTCACCTTCTAGGCAGTTTTCAGCTTTTTGGGCATCTGGCAGCTATCCCTTCTTTCTATCATCAGCATCGCCTTCCTTGGTTTCACCCTCTAGGTGACCTTTTTCCTTGTCGGCTATAAATAGAAAAGATGAAGAGGGATATGTCAACAACGGGATGCAGTGAGGTAAACTAAAAAAGTAACTTTTAGGAGATTTTTTTGTGTTCATACCTTGTACATGATCTTTAGCTATTTGAGCATCTTGCACCCCTCCCTTATTTGTGTCATCACCATTATCTCCCGTATTTTCTTCTTCTGGTTGACTTCCAGGGGCAACATCTTCACCACCACCTTTATTCTTTTCAGATTTAGCAAGCTTTTCATCTCTATCTTTCCTAGCATTACCATCATCATCTCCTTTTCCTCCAACCCCATCTTCAGTATCATCATCATCATCTCCATCTTTCATACCATCCTCGCCTTCATCTCCATCTCCATCTTTTGATCCATCAGTGTCTTCATCTCCCTCATTGTCACCATCATCTGTATCTTCAACTTCATCATCATCATTGTCATCATCCTTGTCTTAATCTTCACTTTATGCATCCTCCACATAATCTTCATCTTCATCTGTTTCCTCATCTACGCAGTCATCTGTTTCCTCATCTGCATCAATAGTTCTGTGTTGTGCCGTCTTTTTCTGAGCTCTTCTTGTCGCCCTTTAACGACTAGAACTACATCCTACATCCACATTTCCAGCACAAGAAGCTCCTCCATCAACCTTTTCTAGACCAGAAATTTCTCTCACAAACTTAGAGAGAAGCCCTGAGAAGCTATAACACATGTTATGGACAGCAGTTTCAATTCTCTTACGGTCCTGTAATAGAAGAAAAAAGAGCAACCATGTTATTTATAATAGTTGAGCAAGCTTGATGTGAGTAAAGTTCATCCAGATTATATGGACACAAAAAATGGCAGAGAAGTATAGAAAACTAATACTATTATGCCAGATATATTATGTTTAGAAAAGAACGCAGAATGTACAGTAGGTGTACAGAGGATGTTATTTCATACAAAAAGGATATAAAAAAGTTCATTTAGGATGTGAAACAGAAATGACAGAGATGTCACATTCAAGCAAGCATGGTGTGAAAAAAAATGCATTCACAAAGTAAAATACTTATGCTTGAGATATATAACAGCAAAAAATTGCGAAAAAACAGTATAGTCAGAGTGTGCAGAAGCTAAACCTGATCATTCATATCATTGGGCATGTTTAAATTGACAAAACTCCTGAAATCAAAACCACTTCCAAACAACAGGATTTCTCTATACTCTACGATTGGCCAAAGCTAAAAGTTCAACACAGTAATTCAACAAAACAGACAAAAAAGAGCCAAAAAAAAGGCAATAATGCATTTGTATGAAAATAAAAAAAAACCAAAAACATACCGGTAAGGCACCAAAATTGCCATCTGGCAATGTATCCATCTGTATAGCTTTGTTGATCATATCATTTGTCCAGACAGTGGCTCAGTACCCTTCCCTCGACACATTTATATTCTCAATGCGAAGTGAATCCAAGTACAATATCTAGAAAAATAAAAATTTAATAAAAATGAAACCTACATGTACAGCATGGCATGTACACACAAAGTAGAATGCAAAAATATAGGGACATCCAATAAAAGTTTTAGGAAATTACAAAAGGGATGTAATTTTATCACAGGTAGGATGTAAACAAGAGTAAATTGTACATAGACAGAATGTGTAGCAGTTATGGTAGAGATGTAACTTTCACACAAGTAGGATGTGAAACAAATATCTTCAGTGCAGAAAACTTTAGGAACTTACCATAATGTACAGAAGGCAGTACTTTGTAAGACTTGACTTGGTTTTAGAGGACACAACTTTCTGCATGGTTGAAATCACAAACTTGCACCAATTGAGGTCTTTGATCTTAGACGCATGAACCACTGACGGATAGCATCTACGGCTAACTGTTATCACCATGGTTGGTGCTAAAACAGAAGACATGGTGTAAATGATCCAAAGCTGCACATACTTGTCAACAGAAGATTTCATCTTCTGTAATATTTCTTCAAAAGTAGGGAGTGACAGCGAGTTTCCATCTTCAATTCCCATGTCAGCCAGGACAACTTCTGTCGCATGTGAATCTAGCTCGTAGGACACATCTGTACCTCCTCACAGGATACCCAAAACTCTACTCATTGAATCTTCAGTAACCTCTATAACTCTATGCCCAAGGAAAATAAGCTGATTGGTAGCAGGATTAAAGTGCTCCACTACCCACAAGCAAAGGTCAGGGCGAAGCTTTGAACACTTCAACTCTAAAAAACCGGGAAAACCAGCACCATCTATTGTGATCTTCTGATAATTGTCCATGTGAGCATACAATTTAGTAATCTTCATGGGAGAGGCTCTAGTATTCTCTTTCTGCAAGGTAAAATAGTTATGTCAGAGATGTAATTTTTAAACAAACAGGATGTAAGGAAAAATCCATCAAAATGTAAGATAGTTATAGACAAGTTGCATAGTAGACAGATTGTATAGCAGAGTGAAAAATAAACAGAAAGTCAATAAATAAACAAACACACAGAAAAAATGCAACTATATAAAAGCATCCATTCAGAACTAGTAAAAATGCAAAAATCACATGCCATCAATATGCTACATGTAGACCTTTTTACCACCTTTATACAATCAAAACTAGTAAAGTGATTTATGTGTAGAAAAATTAATTCTAAACCTACAACTGCCAGATCAGTGATCGGCGCGCGCTCAGCCTCCCCATGAAGGAGCACATCATCTGCAACCAAATCCACCACCAAGACAGCCCCAACATCCAAAGCAAAATGTTTTCATCCTAAAATCCAATGAGTGTTGACTCCTAAACCACACCGTGTACCTCACAATAGATCCTGTTCCTCACAAAACCGACATCGTGTGCTTGTTGTTGATCCCAAAAATCCACAAAGTGTTCCTCCTAACAGCTCCTCCTCCTCCCAAAACCAAATCCCACACAGTATGGTCGTTACCACAATGGCTAACGGCCCTTAGAAGAAAAGGTAACTTGCTGCTAGCACCATTGATGCCATGCAAGAAGCAGAACAAAAGCACATTGGCACCCAAGCTAAACCCTACCGCCGCCGGTTAAGTCGCCACTGTGTGGGCTCGGACATCCCACAAACCCTCCCACAATCCCTGACATCTCACAATGACAAAAACCCTAGGCGCACAAGGAAACTCACCTTAAGACTGCCCCAGTGCTGTCGATGCCCGGAGCACCTCCGCACCTTCAGCACCACCACGAAACAATCGAATCACCACCGCGACTGCCGCCTTCGACCGATTTGGGATTTGCGTGAGAAAATCGACGGATTTGGGGGAGAAATCACTGCTCTCCCCTTCTCCGCCTCTCTCTCTCTCTCTAGGGCGCAGCTCTTGAAATTTGAACAGTAACTGCAATGTAGGAGAGCCGAGACTGTTTCGGACCGAACGAAGATGACGTGACCGGCGTGGAGTTGCAACTGTGCGGGCGCGTGAATGGGCGACACGTGTTCTGAATCAGACGGCCGTCGCTGTGTGCAGCCGATAGAGTTCATTTTTAGCAAACCTCTGCATCTCAAGGCTAATATAGAAATAAAGCACATCAATTGAACTGAAAGACCAGTAGATTCCAAATGGTCAGAACTGCCTAAGTGTTCGATACCAAACTAAGAAATAGATTCCCACATTTAGTAGATATCAATAGTTCATTTTTAGCAGGTAAGAAATTGCAAAATTTTAACACAATAGATTCCAAATTGGCCGGAACCATCTAAGTGTTCGATACCAAACTAGACCAGTGATTCCATGGTCCCTGCTGATCCAATCACAGACAGCAAAGAACACTAAATTAGTTAATCCGCTTCACAGATCCATAAAATATTAGTGGAACTTCATGAAATATATGTGCACTGTGATTTTTCCAAATCATAGTATCTCTCATCATGTTATTTCCAAATCAAAGTATTTGAATCTGTATGTATAGCTAATATATATCTTGCCCAACTAATGTTTAGTTCTGAATCAATATGGGTCTCCTTGAAGCCATGTATAGAACAGCATGGAGAATGCCACAGGCAAGCAAAACTCAATATGACAAAAAAAAGCAATGAGCAGACGACCCACATTGCAATTCACAATACCTTTGGGTTTGAGTTGAACCAAATGCACATGTTATAGCATCAGCCAAAAGGTTGGATATGAAATGGGTCAATTAGGTATTATTAAACAAACAATCTAGGTTCAAGTTCAGTATGTATTGACTGACTATAGTCCATTAATATATATAATTTCATTTTCACCAAAAACAAAGGCACTGATTTTGCTATACTGGCTCAACAAAACATTGTGAAAATATAGGAGCAGTAAGTTTACCACAAATTGTTAGTGATATGCCCTAGAGGCAACATGGAGATGTTATATATATCACATGCTATGTTTATAATGTATTGATTTGTTCCTTGAAATAGACATTATCATTATTGATCAATGAGTACATGACTTATTCATGAGACCCTTAATGTCAAATGTTACTATTTTAAATAATCCCTGATCATATATCATATGAGGAACAGATATGATTCTAACATCATCATATGTATTGATTGATAATCATGTCTCATGGATCATGGTATGGAGATACCAAATCGATAATATGGACATATGTTAGTGCACATATGTTGCATAGACCCACCATGAGATACTACAGAGATTTCATGTATCATCAGTTAGTCTCAAGTAGTGTTTATGTAGAGTCCTTAGACTTGAGATCATCATAGTTCCCAACATACGTAGTAGCTCATTTTGGGACTACTAAATACTACTCCGTAACTAGGTAGTCATAAAAGTAGTCTTCGGGTTTGCTATGAAACATGTAGTGGGATGTGAATGATCAAGATAGAATTTGCCCTTCCTTAAGGGAGAGATATCTCTGGGCCTCTCGATGTAATGGATTATGGAAGTGCATGGCCATGCTAGGGTGATTGAGGTGTCAATCACAAGTTTGTAATCCATCACAGGATCGAGAGAGTGATTGAGCAATTAAGAGGATGACACAAGTCTCGCCTTGAGCTCAATCGATATCGTGAGGCAAAGGGATTTGTACATGAGGACATTACAGGTTCAGCCGATATGATCTTTACGTATATTTTGGGGTTAATATGCCTTGCTAGAGGCCGCTATTCACAGGGTGACCAGAAAGGCATTTTTGGATCACGACAAAATATACGTGAACCTACAGGGTCGCATGCTTAACGGGTTGGATATGGGCTCGATTTGGATAGAGATCCGAGTAGACTCTTACTGGGCCTCGGTCCACGAGGCCCGAGTGAGGAGGTCTATATATAGGGAGGCGAGGGGCCGAGGAGATTCATATTTTTCTGTTGATCTCGAGCTAAACCCTAGCCGCCACCTCCCGAGCCAAACTCTAGCCGGTCACGAGTGCTAGTACACTCGCAATCGGCGTTCCAGCCCCGGACGTGTGGATACCGGTGGAGGCCCTGCTCGTTGCGGCGTTGATCAGCATCGACGCTGATTAGATCTACGGAGATCGACTACTTCCACTACTACCTCGATGGGCGTGTGGTTCGACCGGCTTCTCCAACCCTTCTTCCGCTGCACTGCGCGTCTTCGGGTAATGATTCATGATCCCTCTCTCGCATGATGTCCTAGTGTGCACGGTAGAAAAGTTTTGTTTTCTGCTATCGTAGCCTGCGCGTACTCCTTTAGTGGTATCAAAGCCATCTTGCGTAGTTTGTGATCTGGATCATCGCATATGTTGATATGCGGGAGCGGTAGATTAGATCTATTGCAGTCTAGATCAATCGGTTTATGTGATGGATCAGTGAAGGCACGGGTTGATAAGATCAATCGGTGAGTAGGGGTTAGATGAGGCGCGGATCTTAACACTATTAGCGCCTTGGAGATTGTCTCGGATCGGCATAAGGTAGGTTATACCGAATGCTAATAGGGGTTAGATGAGGCGTGGATCGTAATACTATTAGCGCCTAGGAGATTGTCTCGGATCGGCATAAGGTGGTTATGCCGAATGCAAGTAGATTATGGATCTGATAGCCCTGGGCTAGTGGAAAAACTAGTGCCCTGGAGATTGTCTCGAATCGGCATAAGGTGGTTATGCCGAATGCTAGTGATAGCCCTGGGCCAGTGGAAAAACTAGACTCCTAGAGATTGTCTCGGATTGGCATAAGGTGGTTATGCCGAATAGTTTTTCACAACGATTTCATAGATTGGATCTGTGAATTTTGTAGGGTGTATAGCGTCATGGGCTCACATCGTTAGGTAGAATGCGATTCTATGTCTAACTTGTTTTTGCAGGGAATGATGTGAATTAGTATGGCCCTATAGCTTATTTGGAATGTATGAGATGTATATGATGCATGTAACATTCGTTCATAACCTGCGTGTCATGATTTTTCAGCTTTTGTTAGCTGTCTTAATTGTATTTAATGACCTGCGTGTCGACCTTAGTGCTTGAATCCATCCTTGTAATCTTCAATTGCTAGCTATTATAGGTAGTAGCCTAGACTTGACGTTACAAGTTTTCAAGCATGATGACCCAAAGAAGAGATGTGGAGGATGAAAATCATCTACACGTACATGGAGATGGGGATCACCATCCTTTTGAGGCCATACTAATTCTATCTTACTCTTATGCAATTATATATGTGATTATGTTGCTATGGTAGGATAGTAGTCCCTCATAATGAAATTAGGGTGTTTATTGCCCTTCATATGTTGCAGACCCAAAAGATAATGATCACCAAATTGGTAGGCCTAACCAAAGTAGGATGCAGTTGATTTCATCATTATTTTGGGGTAGATGTCGAACATCTACATGCGGAAGCATTTTGGTTTACTTAACAAGGTCATCAAAATAGTTTTGGATTTGGGGCAACAGGTTTAGGGCGGGCATAGTGATGCCACGCCAAGCCAAGAGTCCATGAAGGGATGTGATTAGCATGTGTTGTTGCTTACCCATGTCACCAGTTTCCTAGCCGTGATGCCAAAGTCACTAGGAATTAGTGAAATAAGGATCTTGACCCACTATGTAACTTAGAGGGAGTTTGGTTACAAACACATAGTGGGAGTCTTTTTTGTAAATAGTTTAATAAAAGATGAACATAATCATAGTGTAAACTTTGCATATTCTTATGTTGTAGATATGTCAGTAACACAGCATCTAGTTTGTTTTAATTTGCGATCTGTTCTTGAAGAAAGAAAAACTCAATGGGAAAACTTTATGGATTTGGTATCGCAACTTGAGATTGTTCTAAGCAAGAGCGAAGGAAGTATGTCCTTGAGACTCCTTTTCCCGAAGAACTTGACTACTAATGCTTCTTGTGGCTGCACGGAGAGCTTATGAGAAGCACATGATGATTCCTTGATGTGAGCTGTCTTCATGCTTGCCACAATGTCCTCTGAGCTTCAGAAGCAATATGAGAAGACAATGCTTACATATATTGTGGGGTTGCGTGGTATGGTTTGAGAACAAGCAAGGGCTGAGAGGTTCAACACTTCAAAGTCCTTGTTTGCGGTGCAGGCTTGTAGAAGGGAATCCGTTAGCCCTCTTGTGATTAAGATGATTGGGCTACATTGAGAGTCTGGAAAAGCTTGGTTTTCCTTAGCCCAGAGTTGGTTATGATGTGATTCTTAGTCGCTCCCTCCGAGATTTTGAAGCCATTCAATATTGAAGCTATCAATGAACAACTGGGACAAGACTTGGCTGAGCTGCATGGAATGGTTAAAACTACTGGAGAGGAAACCATTAATAAAAAGCACCGAGTCGATGTGATGATGATGCAGGAAAGGCACGGGCAGCCGCAACTGTATGAAATGGCGGTCAAGAGAGAAGGAGTTCAACTCCTGATGAGATCGGAGCAGATCAAGGCAAGCAAGACAAAGATGGGCGCGTGCTGCCTAACGCAGTTTGTTTTTACTGCAAGGAATCGGACATTGGGAAGAGGAACTGCCCAAGGTATTGGAGAGGATTCAGAAGAGGGAAGTGCAACTTCCACTTCAGGGTATAAATATTATAGAGATCATCTTGCTACGTTCATCTACTGATTTTTGGGTTTTGATATCGGATTGTTGCTCACATATGCAATCGTTGGGGCAGGGGCTAACTTAAGGAAGTAGAAGTTTGAGAAGGAGCGAAGTGGATTTACGCGTTGGCAATGGGAACGGCAGAGTTGCTACCGGTGGCTGGTTGGCACGCATGCTATTGTCTTTACCTTTCAGGATTAGTTTTGGAATTGAATAATTGTTTGTGTTCCTCTCTTTCGTAAGAACGTTATTTCTTGCTTCATTATTTGCAAGCAGAAGGGTTATGACTTTAGATCTGTGGACATGGTTGTTCTTTATTTTAAAGATATGTTCTATTGTTCATACTCTATTGTGATGGGTTATACCTTTACAATCTTGAAAGGGCACAGTCTATAACATTAATACAAAAAGGCAATGTCTATATGATTGTGAATCCACGTTTATTTTGGATGGTTCGCTTGGGTCACATAAATGAGAAACGCATGAAGAGGCTCATGGAGACTGGTCTTCTAGAACTCATTTAATTTTGATCATTTGAGACATGTGAATCTTGTTACTATAACGCGGAAGATTGACAAGGTACCGTTTTCACAGGTCAAGGTGAAAGGGCAAGTGACTTAGTGGCACTAAACATATTGATGTATGGTGGACAATGAGTCAATAGCCAGAAGGTGGTTTTCAGTACTTCATAATTTTTGACTAATGGATTCAGTAGATATGGGTATGTGTTTAATGAAGGCAGCATAAGTCTGAATCTTTGAAAAGTTAAGGATTCCAAAATGAAGTACAAAATCATTTAGGTAGAACAATCAAGTTTTACGATCTGATCGTGGAGGTGAGTTATTTGAGCCATGAGTTTGGTAATTCATCGTGAAGATTTGTTGGAATTGTTCCATAGTTGACTCACCATGAACACTTAGTGGAATGGGGTATCTGAAGGAGAAATCGCACCTTATTAGATATGGTGGATCCATGATGAGCAAAGTGGATCTTCCATTGTCCTTTGGGGATAACGCTCTTGAACAGCCACGTTCACACTAAACAGAGTTCCATCAAAGTTATGTAAGAAAGACATGAACCATATGAGATGTAGACAGGAGATGGGAAAAGCGTCTAGTTGTCTTTCTTAGATTTGGGATGTGAGGCTTATGTAAAACGTTTGCAATAAGCTCACTCCTAAGTCTGACAAATGCTTTTTTGTCGGTATCCTAAGGAAACAAAAAGGATTTACTTCTTATAATCAACATGAAGGCAAAGTGTTTGTCTGCCCGATCCATGGTGTCTTCTTAGAGAAGAGTTTCTCTCAAAGAGAGGATAGTGGGAGACTATGCAAGCTCGAAGAATTCGAGAACACCTGAAAATGTTTTAGCTCCTACAGAACAACACAGCAGGATGAACAAAGTGTTGAAGGACCTGTTGTCAAAGATGACTGTGAGCGGCAGCCATGTAGGTCAAGAAGTCAGTCGTGCGACCTAAGAGGTACATGTTCTTGACTACTGCAAGAAAGGGACATATTGTTGTTAGAGTGAAACGATGAGCCTAAGACTTATGAAGAAGCGATGGTGGGACAGACTCTGAGAAATGGCTTGAAGCCATGAGATCCGAAAAAATTGAATCTATGTATAGTAATCAAGTTTGGAACTTGGTTGATCCACCTGATGTGTTAAAACATTGAGTGCAAATGGGTTTTCAAGAAAAGATAGACATGGATGGAAATGTTGCACATCTATAAGGCATGATTGGTGGCGCAAAAGTTTCAAACAGATTTCAAGCGTGTTGATTATGATGAACTTTTCGCCGTGCAATGCTTAAAGTCTATTTGGATCATTCTAGTGATTTCTGCATATTTTAGGACTATGAAATATGGCAAATGGATGTTATAAACAGCTTTTCTTAATGGAAATCAGGAGTGAGGCATGTGTACATGACACAGTCCACGGGGTTTTTGTCGATCACACATCAGCTGGAAAGATCCATTTATGGATTAAAGCAGGTGTCTCGGAGTTTGGAATATTCGTTTTGATGAAGTGATTCAAAAGGGTTTGGTTTCTCAAGAAGAGAAGAGCCTTGTGTTTATGAAAAGGCTAGTGATGAGAGGGAGCAATTGTATTTCTGATCTTATATGTGGACGCCATAGGTTATTGATCGGCAATGACATTCCTATGCTCGAATTTTAAGTCTTCATTAAAAAATAGTTTCCTCTATGAATGACTTAGGAGAGGCGGCATACGATTCTAGGCATCAAGATCTATAGGAGCATTGATCAAGAAGGCCTATTGTATTTATGTAGATACATACATTGACAAAGGTGTTGAAAAGGTTCAACATGCAGGACTTAAGAAAGGTTTGCCCTACTATGTACAATGGTATAAATTTAGCAAGAGTCAGTGTCCCTAATTAGACCTGATGAGCGGGATAAGATGAATGCGGATCATATGTTCGGCCATTGGGTCATTATGTATGCCATGCTTTGTACACGTCAGATGTTCTGTATGCCTTAAGTGCTACGAGTAGATGACAATCAGGAATGAAGTAAAGGTCACTGGATTGCTGTAAAGAACATCTTGAAGTACTTGAGAAGAACTAAAGATGTGTTCCTTGTCTATGGGAGGTTGAAGAAGAGCTCGTTGTAAATGGTTACACTTGATGCTGAGTTCCAAGCTGAAAGACGATTTTAGATCGCAATCCTAGATTTATGTTCTACCTAAATGGCGGAATTAGCAGTGAGTGGAAGAGTTTCCAAGCAGGAGACTGATTCTGATTCTACCACGGAAGCGAGTACATTGCAGCTTCTGAAGCTGCTAAAGAAGCTGTTTGGATCAAGAAATTTGTTTCCGGCTTGGTGTGAGACTTAATGCCTTCATCCAATGGTCTACTTGTGACTAATAGTGGGCCATTGCGCAAGCCAAGGAGCCTAGATTCACCAGAAGTCAAGCACATTTTACGGGTTTTCATCTCATCCGCGGATCAGTGGAGAGAGGCGATGTAAAGATATGCAAAGTACAAACGGACATTGTGAAGCATTAGAGATCCGTTGACAAAGCCTTTTCCCCAGCCAAACCCATGAGGCGTCACAGCTAAGGGCAATGGGGTATTAATACTACATGGTTGACTCTAGTGAAGTGGGAGACTGTTAGTGATATGCCCTAGAGGCAACAATGGAGATGTTATATATATCACATGCTATGTTTATATGTAGTGAATTTGTTCTTGACAATAAACATTATCATTATTGATCGAATGAGTACGTGATTATTCATGAGACTCTTAATGTCAAATGTTGCTATTTCTAAATGATGCTTGATCATATATCATACGAGGAACAGATATGATTTAACATCATCATATGTAATGATTGATGATCATGTCTTCATGGATCATGGTCTGGATGGGAAACCAAATTGATTGATATAGGGATATATGTTAGTGGAACATTATGTTGGATAACCCAGCATGAGAATACTGTAGAGATTTCATGTGTCATCAACAGATTAGTCTTATGTAGTTTTATGTAGAGTTTTTTAGACTTGAGATCATCTGCGTTCCAAATACTAGTAGCTCCATTTTGGGACTATACAATTACTCCGTAACTGGGTAGCTAAAGTAGTCTTCGGTTTGTATGAAACATATAGTGGGGATGTGATATGATCAAGATAGAATTTGCCTCCTTAAGGGAGATGTATCTTTGGGCCCCTACGATGTAATGGATTAGAAGTTGCATGGCCATGCTCAGTGATTCAAGGTGTTCAATCACAAGTTTTGTAATCCATCACAGGATCGAGAGAGTGTGTGTTGATGTAGTATAAAAGGATTGACACAAGTCTCGCCTTGAGCTCAATCGATATCGTGAGCAAAGGGATATTTGTACATGAGGGACATTACAGGTTCAGCCGTATATGATCTTTACATATATTTTGGAGTTAATATACCTTGCTAGAGGCCACTATTAACAGGGTGACCAAGAAAGGCGTTTCCGGGTCGCGACAAAATATACGTGAACCTTAGGTCGCACTCTTAACGGGTTGGATATGGGCTCGATTTGGATAAGATCTGAATAGACTCTTACTGGGCCTCGGTCCACGAGGCCCCGTGAGGAGGTCTATATATTAGGGAGGCTGCCAAGGCTGAGGAGTATGTCACATTTTTCTGTTGATCTCGAGCTTAAACTAGCCGCCACCTCCCGAGCCAACCCTAGCCGCTCACGTGGATGCTAGTTACACTCGCATCGGCGTTCTAGCCCCGGATGTGGTACCGATGAGGCGCTGGGGCTCGGCCGGCATTAATCAGCATCGACGCTGATTAGATCGCGCGGAGATCGACTATTCCACTACTACCTCGACGCTGCGCGTGGTTAGACTGGCTTCTCCACCTTTTCCGCTGCACTGCGCGTCTAGTGATAAAATTCATGATCCTTCTCTCGCATGATGTCCTGGTGTGTGCGGTAGAAAAGTTTTGTTTTTTGCTATCATAGCCTGCGCGTTACTCCTTTATAAATTTTCATGATTTCAAATCCTACAGATTGAACCTGAAAATAGAAACCCAAAATTGAGAGCAATTTAAGAAATAATAAAACATATATGCAAGCAAGCAAAATCATGGGGGACAGCATTCCATACCTTCTTGTTGCTTATTTTTGTACTTTTGAATGTTTTGGAAACACAAAAAGCAAGGTAGCCAAACTGGTGTTTTTTCCCATCAAATGAAAAATTCACAAATCTTTTACAGCTAGCTTGCTAGCTATTATCGTATCTGTCTGTCCGTATGTCTACCCGACACACCTTTGCGTAAATATTTGGTAAGGATGGTACCTTACTCTCTGTAACATTGTAAAGCATGGTGTTGGTGAAAACGATCTGAAAAAATGATATAAAAGATCAATTCGTTAGTAACCAGCAGAAGTGAAAATATAACAAGTGCAATAACGATAATGCAGTCAAAGAGCTTACACTTGACTAAGAAAAAGCCAACTACGGTGCAGTTTTGTTCCATCACCTTTCATGATTTGTTTCTCATTTGGAGGTAAAACACTCCTGTGCCCACGAAAATCATCTGTCACAATAATCTGTATCTTAGTTAATAAAGCTCCTCCTCCTGTAAAATGTGAGATAATAGAAATAGGTTAGGACATGACACTTCGAAGAGACAAAGCTTTTCTTTTATAATGGGTTTACCTTGCAATGGGTTTCAATAAAATGTTGGCATTCTTATTGTAAAACAACTTTGCTTACAATATATGCAACCCTCACAAAACATTCTGTTCTAAGGTTGAGAATAAGCATTGCATCACATTTAGAAATTTTGCTTCAAATTTTGCAAGCGAACATTGAAAATATTATGGCTCTTACAAGAGAATACATAGAGAATTACAATTGAGAAGCCTCAATGGGAATATTACCTCGGTTTGGGGAGTTCCCCTTTTGTGGCGTGGTGTAGGCGGAACATGGCGGCGCAGGGGAGTATGAAAGCCAATTTTTAGTAAAAATATTAATTGAAGAATTATGAAAAGATGGGTTATAAATAGCAGTAGAAGTACTATAAAAATACGAGCATATGGTAAGTTTTAAAAACGAAATTCATTTATAGCTGATAAGAATGAAAGGCTAGCAGAAAAAATACTCACAGAAAAATGTGTGGACATCTAGATTATTTATAAAAGGGGTTGTAGGTACTAAAACAACAGAAAATATATAGGGGCTCGAGCTGCTTGACCAGTAATTTACATGCAGCTAGGCTAAACCCAAACTACTGCTGAGCTTCTCGATCAAGATAGGTGACTCAACAACAGGAAGAATGAGTAAATGACCATTTTTTATGTAGATGTCACATTCTGTGAATTGAAGTATTTAACACTTGTAAGTTATATCTAAAAGAGCTGACATCGACATGATGAAAAACTCTGAACAAAAATAGAAATAATTATGTCCTCTCTGAAAAGCATGTAAACTATTACATCCTAAACAGGTGAGCTTAAGTTTAACTTAAACCTAGATCAAATATCTCAATTCTCAACCAGAGTACAATAAATTATACAAATTTGCCACTTGTGGATATTGAAACCCACAACTGCTAACAGTTATCATGCATCACATGGAAAGAAAACAAAATCAAATAAAGAAAAATGATCTATGAAGTTAATAAAAGATTGAGTACCCACTTGACACTCAGGTTGACCAACTCTATATCCTTGCAGCAGCAACAGGCCTGATAATCGAATAAAAAAATTGGGGTAAAGAAAATATTATCCATCAAACAGAAAAGGGGTAAGGGAACAAAACCATATGCTCTTTACATTCAAAGGAAAGTACTCATGTTTGGATATTGTTTGCCCAGGTGTTTATCACATCACGTTTGCGAAAAGTGATATACATACCATTCAATCCCAATCGCTGTCGTCGACGCTGCTCCACGCGTCACGGCCTCCACTAGGCGCCCCTCTTCTCCCCACCCGACCCCCACCTCTGCCCTCACGGCAATGGGGGGATCGCGCGGCGCGTGTGACAGAGGACCTAGGTTTTGAGTGTGAGGGGGGTCCGGGTATGAGGCGTGGGATAAGGGTGGCAGAGCGATGAGGAATATGCGGCGGTGCTTGAGGCGGCAACAGATGAGAGAAGCGGGTGCGTAGAGATGATGGCGTCGTCGGTAGAGGCAAGGCACGGCAGAGGCGGGCTATGGCGGAGGCTGCTGAGGGGGATAGAGAGGAGGGGAACTAAGCCGGCGAGTCCTCCACGCCAGTGGCAGCGTGGAGAGGGGCGCGTAGCGGGTGAGGAGGAGGGGCACCCGAGGATGTCCAGCGGAGGGTGGTTGCGGGGAAGAGGGTATGGGGGGTGCAGGGAGAAAGGAAGAGGGTGGGAGCAGAGAAGGAGGTATCTCTGGGGGGGGTGCGACGGTTGCAGGCGAGCGGGGGTGGGACTGGCCCGTTATTTTCGTAGCATGATATAGTTTGTCGGATTGCAGGATTGTAGGATTGCGGCATTGTTAGATGGAAACTGGTACATTTATTTTATTATGGATTAAGACTTCTCCATAAATATTTTAGTTTACTATTAATTATATGTAATTTACTTAGGATTAAGTCGCTATAACCTCACAGTTCTCTACAATACGTGCAAATAGGAGGAAACTTATGATTAAGACAAAAAAAGATTCCATGGGACTTAGGCCTCAAATGCCTCCCTTGCGGCCTTTGTACTAGATTTGAAAGTTTTCATCTTTTTTTTGTATGTTTGTAGGAACTAGATTTTGAAACCTAGCCAAAAACATCTCAAAGCTAATTCGTTGTAATTTGTATTGTATCCGCATTGAACTAGGACCGGCAAAACATTTTTTGGACTGAAATTCAAGATAAAGAACTTTTCAAACAAGCCTTTTAGCCACACTGCACTAGCAAGCTTTTGTAGCACCATAACAACGGTCATGACGCAAAATGGCTATATCCATTGTTAAATTTTCAACTCCGTATAATGTTTGGAGAAGACTAGACATCTGACGCCCGAGGAGTTTGCAAAAACGGTGGCCCATGAAACATTGAGCGCTGAAAAGTGAAAAAAATAAGTTACTAAAATATTATTTCTGACATAGAGTACAACTTCAAAAAATAACTAAGTACTTCAAACACTACCAAAACCTAGTTGAAACATTTCTGTATAACACATGAAACATCACGTTCTAACTGTTGAACCATCTAGAGAACACTGTGTGCAACATTCACAGATGAACCAGTGAAAGATCGAAATATACACATTGAAACGTCCAAATAACACCTTATGCAACACTTTTGATCCAACTCTTGAAACATCAAAAAAAACACCTCCACTAACCCTCTCCCTCCGCCCCGGTTCGCCTTGGGCTTGCCTGGATATGTGCCATCATTGTTGCCTCCTTCGCCCCAGCTCCTTGCTCCCCTAGGCCACCATCGCTTTTCCCCCTTGGTTCCTCCCTACGCCTAGGCCACCTTTTTCGCAACAAGCTCCCCGCTCCAGCTAGGCCACCGCTGCCGGCTGCGTCCCCCCAACTCCTCCCTTTTGCCCGGGCCGCCGTTGTGTCACGCCCAAAAATTCACAACCAATTCCTAAAGCAATTTGTGTATTCCATCCCCATCTAGAAATCAGCTAGGTTACATAAATGGACAATTCAATATGTAGATCCAACATAATATAAACGTTAAATACTTACAGAAGAGGCACTTAGTTCGTGCAAGGAAGAACAACACTAAAGACGATCTACGTAGCTTTTAGTTCCGCACCCATAGCAGTCAATTGGGTTATAAGCCAGGTCTCTAAGTCCATCTCTCCATTAGAATCATTTATCTCATGATGGTAATTCAGCAAGACTGAGTATCACCCACCGTACTTAACAAGCCACACACAGAATGCAATGTAATGCAACAAGATTCAAAGGAGGCATAATATGGCTCTTTTGCATGAACAACACTTAAATTGTTGTATTTAAAAGCATTATAAAATATAGTATAATATTTATCAATATTAATGAATTACTAAATAACACACCAATGTTGTTCAGGCCCAAAACCCTCCATACCTGGAGCTTGCCAATTCCTACCATATATCATCACATCCTTTTATGAGCATGTCGATGTTTTATATCAACAATAATGAATATGGGCTATGCGTCGAACCTAAAGCTAGATGAATTTGAAAGACAAGATGATTTATACAGGTTCAGGCCCTCAATGTGAGGTAATACCCTACTCCTGTTGTGGTGTATTTCTTTCGCTTGTGTATGAGTTGTTCCCCTGAGGGGGCTCCCTACCCTCCTTATATATGATGAGGGGCAAGGGTTACAAGGTAGAAAATCCAGTCGGATATGACCCAGGTTCCTTATCGGTACATAGAGTACTCGGCTAGGACTTTATCCTTGTCGTACAAGGTAATATGAAGCCGAGTTCTACTCTACCTCTAATTACATGAGCTGACCAACCTCCTATTCGGATGGGCGTATTTGCCTCCATGTCCTCCACAGAGTGATGAGGACATCACTAGCTTGGATATGACCATAGTTACCTTATGTATTTATCAACTAAAGGTGCATGCTTTCTACTTAATATTTACGTGTTATATATTTGAACCGCCGTTACTGCACCATGAGTTTTGTGTGTTCTCGTTTGTAGAGATACATGCTTGGGTGAAAGGAAAGAGACCAAGCGCAAGAAACACATGGATGATCAAAGAAGTTGATTGGGAACCAAACCAAGACCATACCTAAGTCTACTCCTACATCACCACGTCACTTTTGGTCCATAGAAGGCAAGAGATGAAGTTCTGCATGTTTTGGATTCGGATTCGGGCCTCCTGACAGCATTAAGTTCAAACGGACCTAGCCGCTGATCCAGAAGGACTTTTAGGGCCCATGAGTACTTGTTGGAAAGCTTATGGAGTCTACTTTCAGATGGTTTTATTCCCACATCAAAATTCCTCCTGAGCTGTCCGGAGTCATCAAAATAAGACATATACCTCTTCCAGTCCGAGTCTGTTTTGGGCCTTGGACCTTGTAACGGTGTCGTGGGCTAAACCCAAGTGGTGTGTGCCCTAGGGATAACCCTAGGACATCCCAACTCATATATATACAGTAGCTGTCATTGTTTAGAGGTGGGTTTTGCTTAGATTAATCTGTCTGTGAACAGTTTCACCGTTTATCGGCTTGTGAGACCCCAACTTCGAGAGTATAATCATTCATCTGCAAGTTCAGTTGCAATCTTCCTTGTTCTTGCTTGTGTTCTTCGATTCGCATGCAGGAATTAGCCTTCGTGGCGAAGTCAACTGGGCACAGTGCACGGTTGATAACGAGAGGAGACGTGGTACTGCAATTGCAGGGTTCGGGTCTTGGTGATCAGAAGCCGGATCATGAGTGTCGATTCTCCACCAAATCGAGAGTTATCCTTACCTAACGGAAGATCGGGCACCCCGTTGCCATCAAGTGGTATCAGAGCAAAGGTTGCCTGTTAGGTATTATCTTTTCCGTTCTGTTTCAATATTTGTTTTCTATACCTAGAGTCCAGAAAAGCCACAAAAACAAAATTGGTAGTCGTAGGTTGTTTTCCCTGTCCTACAACCAAGTTTAGCCTTTTGCATAATTCTGTTTCAGAGTCTGTAGTGTTGAGTTTGTGTCCTAGGTCGAGTTCGGTTGCTGGCTTAGATTGTGTTTGAGTCCAGTTCGTGATCCATCCGCCGCACCCCCCTAGACACCACCACTTGATCTCGAATCAGCCTCCACCAAAACACTGATACGGAGGACCTTCTTTGAAACAACCATAACTTTCGCATACGAACTCGGAATCAGGCAAATAAGTAGTCTATGGATATCTACAAAAAAATTCCCATCCGCTACTCCCCAGCTATGTTGGGTTTGCCAAAATCAGTTTTGCAAAATTCAGGCCGGATAATTGGGTATCTGCACTTCAAAGTTCTAGCACGCTTTTTAAAGCACGCTCGTGTATTTCTACAGACCACACCTTATATCAGATTGAGCTGTCACCTCCTGAGGTTGTTGTTCCTATGCTCCTAGTTGAGAAAAAAATATCAGAAAAATAAAAGAAAAATAAAAAAAGGTGTGAAAGAAGAGAAAAAAAAAGGATAACAAAAAAAAGAAGAGGAGCTCATAGGACACACCAGGGAGCCATCTGTGGTTGTTTTGTGCTGTATTTTTGCCTTGTCCTTATTTCCTTGCTGCTATCCTTTCATACTTGTTTGTCCCTTGTTTTATCACATCTGGTTTAGAACGCGTTTAGGCCAGCAACTAGGACAAGTGCTTTAGACATTTATTCAGCATTACTATCTATTATTGAATTGTGTGCTACTAACATATTTTGGCCTCCCAAGCTCCACATATATACTCCTGGTTAGCACGGTCTCGACTCTTACAATCGCTGGATCACGCCCTCAAGGTATCATGAACCAACCACTGGTTGTACCACCCTTTGCTCGCTAGTCTCAGAACCTTGTAAGAGCTCGGTAAGGTGCTTCCATTTGCGAGTGTCCACTATCCTTGCATAGTAGTAGTTGATAGGGATAATTCCTTTGTGTTTTCTCTGTCTTCTGGCTAGCAATGCCAGGGAGCGACGAAATGGCGAAGTGCGTTCTTCGCGGCGAGATGCAAGGCTACATTGACTAGATGATGAAGGGGCTGAATGAAACCATTCTGAAGGGGATCAATGCTGCTCTTGCCAAGCAGAACATAAACCACACGCTTGAGAGTACTTTGGTACAACGAGTGCTAAGTTCTCAAATGGAGAAAGCGGAGCAAAATCAACGCGGTTCGTGGTTCACAATAGAGCATGCCGTATTATCATTGATAGTGAGAGCTATAGCAACTTGGCAAGTTCAGATATGGTCGAGAAGCTTGGATTGTTGACGCAACCGCATCCTCAGCCTTATTACATCCAGTGGTTCAATTCTTGCGGTAAGTTGAAGGTAAGTAAAATTGTGAAAGTGGAGTTTTCCGTAGGCAATTATCATGATAGTGCCATATTCGATGTTGTTCCAATGCAAGCATGTTCTTTACTTTTGGGTAGACCTTGGGTATATGATAGAGATATTGTGCACCATGGTAGAACTAACACGTACACTTTTACATATAATGGCAAGAAATTTAAGTTGCTACCTATGTCCCCTGCTGAAATTTTGAAAGATGATCTTGAGAGGGAAAAGATTAAAAACCATGAGGCTTTGAGAAATAAATGTAATAATACTAATGTTTTGATGCCTTCACCTAAACCTGAGTTATTGAAAACAAATGTATTGCTTTGGGCATTGACATTTTGCAGGTATCTGAGAAGAGTCAAGGTAATGAGGAAAGGAAGAAAGACATAGAGAAAGAAGATTCACCTATGGTTCCATGCATGTTTCAAGATGGTTTAATTAAGAGTGCACCTACAGTTTTTGAAAATGAGAACAAAGGTAAAGAAATGGTGCTACATTCACTCAAGGTATGAACAATTCTGATGTGCTATCTATGTCCACTAATCATGCTAGTTTAGAGCAATTACCAGTGGAATCGTGTGTTATATTACCTTTGTCACATGATGCTTTGGTTACTATTTCTTGTGATAAAGAAGAGTTGTGCAATGCTTCACTTATATACATGCCACAACTAGGGAATGAACATGTTAGTAATGTTGTTGAACCACCATGTGCTGATTTTAGATATGTTGTTCACATTGCTAGTGAGAATGAAGAGCTTGGATTGCTATCTTCTTTAAATACTTGGGGCTATATTCAGTTTGATGATCCTTGTCCACTCAATTGTTTAAAGAAGAAATTATTTGCTAGATCTGATTTGCCATGTCCTTCTCATGTGATTTTTCATGTTATTGGCAATTATGATAACAAAGGAGAATATAATGTGCATAGAGTATATATTTGTTCGAATTTTCATATACCTCCTTTTCATAATGACATGTGTTGTCTAGAGGACCCCATGAGTATAAATAACTCTCTATCTAGTTCCTCTAGTTATTTAAATGAGTTGCAGGTTGGTTTGCAAGAAGGGGAGTGTTGTGAGCTGTATGACACTACAAAGTGTTCTCTATGTTTAAAAATTTCAGAATCCAACCATATGCACAACACTACTTCACCCTATGTTGTGAAAGATAAAGATATGTTCATGAAGCTTAATGACAAGGTGAAACTGCAGACGGTTTCCAATCAAGAAGGGGAGGATGATGAGGACATCACTAGCTTGGATATGACCATAGCTACCTTATATATTCATCAACTAAAGGTGCATGCTTTCTATTTAAGATTTACGTGTTATATATTTGAACTGCCGTAACTGCACCATGAGTTTTGTGTGTTCTCGTTTGTAGAGATACATGCTTGGGTGAAGGGAAAGAGACCAAGTGCAAGAAACGCATGGATGATCAAAGAAGTTGATTGGAGACCAAACCAAGACCTTACCTAAGTCTACTCCTATATCACCACATCACTTTTGGTCCATAGAAGGCAAGAGATGAAGTTCTGCATGTTTTGGATTCGGATTCGGGCCTCCTGACAGCATCAAGTTCAAACGGACCTAGCCGCTGATCCAGAAGGACTTTTAGGGCCCATGAGTACTTGTTGGAAAGCTTATGGAGTCTACTTTCAGATGGTTTTGGTCCCATATCAAAATTCTGCTTCAGCTGTCTGGAATCATCAAAATAAGACACATACCTTTTCTAGTCCGAGTCTGTTTTGGGCATTGTAACGGTGTCGTGGGCTAAACCCAAGTGGTGTGCGCCCTTGGGATAACCCTAGGACGTCCCAAATCATATATATACAGTAGCTGTCATTGTTTAGAGGTGGGTTTTGCGTATATTAATCTGTCTATGAACAGTTTCACCGTTTATTGGCTTGTGAGACCCCAACTTCGAGAGTATAATCATTCATCTGCAAGTTGAGTTGCAATCTTCCTTGTTTTTGCTTGTGTTCTTCGATTCGCATGCAGGGATTAACCTTCGTGGCGAGGTCAACTAGGAAGCGCATGGTTGATAACGAGAGGAGACGTGGTACTGTGATTGCAGGGTTCGGGTCTTGGTGATCAGAAGCCGGATCGTGAGTATCGATTCTCCACCAAATTGAGAGTTATCCTTACCTAACGGAAGATCCGGCACCCCATTGCCATCACAGAGCAATGTGAGACTAATCACGAAAAACATTGCTTGGCTTTTGTAACGCCCTGAAAATCGTCTTAATTAAAAATTATCATGGGAAAATGGAAATACAAGAATACACTAGAAATTTTTTGTTTTAGAAAAGAGTTTGAATAAAATTTTGAAATTTCCAATATTAAAAATCCTGAGTTTAAATCTTTAAATAAATACTTGGATGCTTTTATATTCCAGGGGTTTTGTCGGAGTATTTTAAGCGTTTGAGTATTTACAATAATAAATTCTTTGTGTTTCATGGTGGTATTTACTTTTGGTAAATTCCCCGTGATTTAACAAACTCTCTGAAATCTTCTTGGATTTTTCGGAGCTACAAAATTAATTTTAAAGCTATAAAGATCACTAAAGTAATTAAATAAATATAAATAAATTCCTTTTTCTTTCCCCTGTTTGGGTCATTCCTGATTTAGTCCTTTGAAGTCTCTTTGTTCATCGTGAACTCTGACTCCCTTTTCTTCTAGGGTTTTGTGTCGTTCCCAGAACCCTAAAGTCACCTCGAAAACCTAAATTTGGAGTTACCGGATTTATTCATTTTTGAAACCCTAGAACTCTTTTGGACTCCCAATCCGAGATCCTTTGTATTCGAAATATCTATGTTTCCCTTTGAGATAAATCCCAGATATTCTCTTAAACCTCTTTTCTATCGAAATAAATCCAAATCTCCAATCGTCTAAGATTTCTCTAAATTCTGGTCCCAATAAAACACCCTTGTCAATTCCCTAATCGCAAAATAATTTATTCGGAATATTCCATTTCCCAGTTCCCGGAAAATCTCCTCCAGTTCCCAACCCGAAGAACAATCCGATATTTTATTCCCTAAATATTCCCTAAATATTCCTCGAATATTCCGATATTCTACTCCCCAAAATTCCCTCCGGAAAATATTCTTTATTCTCTGAATCCCACAAAATATTCCGTCTCCCGGACCCCACTACATATATTCTTTTTTCTATTTACTTCCAAACACTGTTCGATTCCCAATATATATATATATATTTATACCTATGTATATATACGTATGTACATATATGTATGAATGTATATATCCTCATATTCAGAGTATTTCAAAAAATATAATACGTAAATATCCTCAAAATTCCAATTTTTGCAAAATTGGAATTTTCCCAAAAACCCCTTCCTTTTTCTCCTTTTTCTTCTTTTTCTTCCATTTTCCTTTCCCCCCCTTCTCTCTTTCTTTTCCTTTCTTCTTCCTCCCTCCTCCTTCCTTGTTCCTCTCGGGCTCCCCAAGCCAAGTTGCGCCCCTCGCGCTACCCCGGCCCGGCCTGCCTCTACGCCTCGGCCCTGCCTGCGCCAGCCCACCGCCCCGGCCTCCGCGGCCCGCACCGCCGCTGCCAGGCCCAGCCTGACCTGTGCGTCTCGCCGCCTCGCGCCGCCCCTATCACCGCTTTCCTCGGTGCATGCTGCCAGTGTCGCCGCCCTAGCCCTTGCCCTTTAAATAGTGGACGCTGCCCTAGAAGCCCTAGCCCCTGATGCTGCCATCGTGCCACCCTGCTGTCGCCAGCGCCGTCGCCGCGCCTCTCCAGCTGCGCCACCACGCGTTGAGCTCGCCATGCCATGCCGCCTCGTCCTGCGCGCAGCCGCCACCGACTGCCCCTATGGAAGCCGTCGCCGCCGGTGAGCACCTGCCACGCTGCCCTGCTCTGATCTCCTACGCCTGCTCCCGTGTGTCGTCGCCGTCGCTGCCCTACTCCATGCCTGCCGCTGCGTCCCCATCGTCGTCGTCATCGTCGGTTTTCCCGCTAGTGAGCCCGTGCCCCTCTGGCGCCTCTGTCCTTTCCCAATCGTCGTCATCGGCATCGCCGTCGTCATCTACACCGGCGCCTCGTCTTTTTCCCCTGTTCGTCGTTATCGTCGCTGTCGGTTCCGCCATCGTCGTCTCCTCCCCGGTGCTGCTGCCCGTTGTGCCCTTCCCCAGGCTGCCGCCCCTGTTCCCGTGCACCGCTGTCGTCTGGTCGTCGAACGCCGCCGTCCCAAGCCGTCGTCGCCGGTCTAGTGCCGCTGCTCTATTCCTGTGCCGACGTTGGTCGCCACAGACGCAGTCATTGCCTGCACGTCCTTCACCCACCGCCAGTGAGCCCGTAGTCCGTCGCCGTCCCTACAACTCGCCGCCACCCCTACTGCTTCCCCCTCCTCCTCAGCGCCACCCCTTCCCTGAAGCCGCCGCCACCCTGCAGGCCAATCTAGCCGCCGCTCTCGCTCTGTGCCGTCGTCATGTCACCTTGCTGCACGCCGTGATGCCGCTGCTCCTGCATCCTTCACCGCCCCATGCACGCCGCCCCTAGCCATCCGAGCCGCCTCTTACCCGTGTGCTAGCTGCGCCGCCGCCCGAGGTCGCCGTGGTCGTCATCATCCCCATCTACCGCGCGTCGCCAGTGAGCATCCACCCCGTCGTCCCCGACGCCTCCATCTTCTTTTCCTCCTTCGGTGCCTCGGATCGAGAAGACGCCGGTCGTCGTCGCGTCGACCTTGGCGCCTCCGTCGAGCGTCGCCGTCAAACTGTCGTCCTCCGCGCCGGTGCACCACCTCTGCCTCTTGTTCGTCATCGTCGTTTTTTCGCTCGACGCTGGCCTTCGTCCGTCCCCAATCTGCCGCCGCCAGTCTGACATCGCTGACCCGGCGCCACGCCATCCTCCCTACTACTGAAATCGATGCGCCGCCAAGCTTCTCTTCTGCCACGCCATTGCCGTGGGCTCCAGTTTGAGCCAGCCATGGGCCACTGCTCTGTGGGCTCGGCGCTTTCCTCTCTTCTATGCCAATGACGACTGGGCCCCACACTTTTAATCCCGTGACACTTTGACCATCCGATTCCCCGAAGTCAAGCTGAGCCGTTGACTCTCCATTAAAAACCCTGAGTCCACCTTGTCCGTTCGATCTATCCCGATCAAATTCGAACCGTCAGATTACTAACAGCCATCTCATCGCCATGTGTTATCAAGTCATCAGTCCTCCATAGCCATTTGCCCTTCGGCTCCGTGAACTTAGTCCATCCTAAACCCAATCTATGACAGTGGGTCCTACCTCAATTTTCTATCCAAAAGTAATTCCTTCAATAATTAATCCCGAAGGAATATTCCCGTCAATATTCCTTTTTCTTCTTTTTATCGGATTTATTCTAACTTCAATCTTCCAAAAGCCGTATCTTTTTCGTCTGAAGTCCGATTCGACCCGTTCTTCTTCCTAAATTCATCTAAAATCATAATTTATTTGTTTATGTACTTTTGATGTACTATTTATTTGGAGTTTCTTAGGGTTCTCATCATTTTACGTGTAGTTACGTATATTTCACCGTTTCGGAAGATCGCGGAGTCTACGGAAGAGTTCGGAAGAGCGATTGAAGACGTTTTGGGTGCAAGGCAAGTCACACGACAATCTCCTTGAGCATGTTGATCCCATTTGCGAAATCTATTTTTTTTAACATTATTGCATGCAACGCTTTTGAATGTCATTATATGGGTATTTATTTATTATCCTATGATCCTTGATTATTATGGCCATGTCAATATTGATTCCTTTACCTTGATACCTTGGGTAATAATATTGACTAGCTGGATGTTTAATTATTTATTAGGCTAGATTATTTAAGATTTTGCTTAGCCATGCCTAGAAACTATAGTGACATTTTATGTGGGGAAACAATTCAAACGTCAATGACCCTTCAATGATAAATGGCTATATTTTCACGACAGTGCGTCGTGGTTGATTAATTAAATGTGACAACTAAAACTTGATTGATGGTGGGTTGTGAGTACCAGGATTGTGATTGTTGCTAGTGGTGCTCATGACAGTTAAGGACTGGTTCGCGGACTACTTGTTGCGAAGCAACACTCGTGCTAACCACAAGCCAGAATGGGTAATGGTGGGAACCAAAGTGTAGTACGTTCAACCAAGGTCCACCATAGTGTGTTGTGGCTATGTCAATAAGACCACCATGGCTGCATCAATAAGTCCATGTCTTGGGCGTTGGATCGTTTCCCTGTTGGGGGCCTGATCAGCTCCTGCCGAAAACTGGTGGTCCAGTGGGTGGATCCCTTGTTGGGCGGGTTACATGGAGGGACCTATCACAATTCATTTCCGAGATACCGTGGTGGTATTAAGGGGCACAGTAATGTGTTGTGGAGTTGTGTCTTGTGGGTAAATTGGTACACCTCTGGCTAGAGTAAAACTATTCGAATAGCCATGCTCGTGGTTAATGAGCGGGCCTAGCAATGTTTTCTGTGATTAGTCCCACACTACTCATTAATGTAAATAAATGATGGAATATTGACAGCTCCTGTTTGGAGAGTTATGGTTTGGGCCTGAACTGCGTTGGAGCGCTGTTCAGAGATGGATTTAATGTTGATGTTAATTAAACTATATGGTTTTCAATGATTTTAAATGCAAATGTTTTAAATGCTGTTTTATGCAAATGAGCCATACTATGCCTGGAATTCTTGTTGCATTACATTGCATTTCCTAGTGTGGCTTGTTGAGTACGGTGGGTGGTACTCAGTCTTGCATTATTGCAATCTTTAGAGTGAAGCTTTGCGACGAGAAGAAGTTGGTGTTTGGCTTATACCCCAGTTGAGCTGCCTGTGGCTTGGTGCTGAAGCTACGCTAGTTGTTGTTCCGCTGTTGTTTTCTTCTGTGTGAGGACTAAGTGCCTCTGTTGTAAGTATTTATCGTTATTTCGTATTTGGTTATGTTTATCAAATTGTCGATTTGTGTACCTCAGCTGATTTCTGGACGAGGATTTATTGCACAAATTAGCTTTGGAAATTCTGGTGAATTTCTGGGAGTGACAAGTTGGTATCAGAGCCAAACTTGACTGTAGGATAAGCCAAACGGTCAGACCTTAAGGATATCTTTTCAGAAAAAATCTATTTGCGGAAAAAGTCTCCTCTTATCTATGGAATTCTCTGCAAAGTTTTTATCCATCCTCCCTTCCTCCTTCAACTATTCTAGTTGTTAAACCTGGTGGCTACAACAAGGAAGATGATAGAAGTCATCTCAAGCATCGGAGAGCATCAAGGAAGGTTCTCGGAACCAAGTCATCGTGCCGTCTACAAGGAATGAAGACTTCGTGCAAGGAACCAATCCTGACTCAAACCTCCCTGGCGACCTTTGAAGAGTAGTGGCGTTAGTTTAGTCACTTGTGTTAGCTTCCTTGTTAGTGTGCTGGTGCTTGCTCCTTTTGTGCTTGTGTGCTCGGGTAGTGTATGGCGTATGTCAAGTGGTGATATGGCCATACTAGTTTGGCAGTGTAATAATCAACACTCTATATTCATTACAGTTTAGTAATAATTGAAATATTTGGTAAAGAAGATGTCCCTCTTTCTCTCTCTCTTTGCTCTATACCCTCTCTCCCCATTGATTTCTCCACCACCGATGGTCAGTTTTATACATATGATATGAAGGAAGAGATTATATTGGATTCAGCCTTACTCAGTAACGACCACAATCATGACCTAGGTTCAGCTAAAGATATGCAAACTTCAGTATTGAGGCAAAATTGTAAACAGAATCTACCTAACGATTATCGTGAGGGCTACTTTTCCCTACTAAAGCAAGTGTTGGTCATATGCCTGCAAAAGGAAGCTAAGGAGCCTTAGGAAGACACAAGTAATGGATAGCCAAATCGGCTCATCTTTGAAGATTACGACCGGACCTTAGAAGACAAAGCAGTCTGTCAGGAAGACGAATAGAACAGGATGAAGAATAGAAAGAGACAAGTCAAGCTAGGATTTACGGATCATCCTCGCCGTTCTAATTTTCTCAGGAGAACAACCCTACCAGTTACAAACCAGACCAGAAAAACAATGTTTGGATGGATAATTTTTCCAGATTTCACCCAAAGCCAGAGTGCCAGTCATTGCAGAGAAGCATCAACGATGTCATGGTCACAACAATTAAAAGAAAGACAAGTCGGTAGCATCAGAAATTGGAAGAAAAGAAGAAATGCCTAACTCACACTGGAGTTAGTGAAAGCCAGTTTTTGTCAATGGAGTTAGTGAAAGCCAGTTTAGGTTAGTAACAGAAAGCCTGACCAATTTATTATCTTTAGGAGTACTGGCAGCTGTTGCCATGATTCTAAGTCTATCCATGTTGAAGGGTAGCACCTAAGATAGAAGCATCAAGGATAGAAGTCAAAGATGGAAGGAACCAGATACCAAAGCAGTTGGTATAGCTATCAGACAAGACACCTACGACAACCCTGGAAGTTATAGATGAATATTTCCATCACTATTATGAGAATCTAAAGAATGAGAATCCTAAGGAAAATTAGTAGGAAGGTAGGAAGAAAGGTGACTGATAAGGAGACTAGATGAAGTAAAATCAATAGATGAAGGAAAGTATTTCATCAGGAAGGACCAGTCGCCAAAAACACCTCAGCACCGTCCGCAAATCCATGTCCAATCCGCAGGATCGGTATGTTGTCGACAAGCAAGTATATAAGCAACACCGGTGACAAACAGACAGTAAGTTGAATTGGAGTTGTCACTAAAGGATCAGGTCTAGATGGAAGCCGACCAAGTAACTAAAAACTGGATCGCTAGAAGGATAATCTGCCAACTTGAGAGTCCAATAAAGTCGCGAGACACTAGTATGGTAAAAGGTTCGAGATACAGGCTACCGCCAAGACGAACAATGAGATGGACTTCGAGAAGTGCCACCAGAAGAGTTGACGGAAAGAATTGAACACCAACCAAACCCTTTTCTTTCTAGCCGCTCCAAATCTCAGGACGAGATTTCTGTAAGGGGGGTGGATTTCTAACGCCCTAAAAATGGTCTTAATTAAAAATTATCGTGGGTAGATGGAAATACAAGAATACACTAGAAATTTTTTGTTTGAGAAAAGAGTTTGAATAAAATTTTGAAATTTCCAATATTAAAAATCCAGAGTTTAAATCTTTAAATAAATACTTGGATGCTTTTATTCCAGGGGTTTTGTCGGAGTATTTTAAGCGTTTGAGTATTTACAATAATAAATTCTTCGTGTTTCGTGGTGGCATTTACTTTTGGTAAATTCCCCACGATTTAATAAACTCTGAAATTTTTTCGGATTTTTCAGAGCAACAAAATTAATTTTAATGCTATAAAGATTACTAAAGTAATTAAATAAATACAAATAAATTCCTTTTTCTTTCCCCTGTTCGGGTCGTTCCTGATTCAATCCTTTGAAGTGAGTTCATCGTGAACTCTGACTCCCTTTTCTTCTAGGGTTTTGTGTCGTTCCCAAAACCCTAAAGTCACCTCAAAAACCTAAATTCGGAGTTACCGGATTTATTCATTTTTGAAACCCTAGAACTCTTTTGGACTCCCAATCCGAGATTCTTTGTATTCGAAATATCTATATTTCCCTTTGAGATAAATCCCAGATATTCTCTTAAACCTCTTTTCTATCAAAATAAATCCAAATCTCCAATCGTCTAAGATTTCTCCAAATTCCGGTCCAAATAAAACACCCTTGTCAATTCCCTAATCCCAAAATATTTTATTCAGAATATTCCATTTCCTAGTTCCCGAAAAATCTCCTCGAGTTAGTTCCCAAACCGAAGAATAATCCGATATTTTATTCGCCAAATATTCCTCGAATATTCCGATATTCTACTCCCCAAAATTCCCTCGGGAAAATATTCTTTATTCTCTGAATCCCACAAAATATTCCGCCTCCCGGACCCCACTACATATATTCTTTTTTCTATTTACTTCCAAACACTGTTCAATTCCCAATATATATATATTTATACCTATGTATATATACGTATGTATATATATGTATGAATGTATATATCCTCATATTCAGAGTATTTCAAAAAAATATAATACGTAAATATCCTCAAAATTCCAATTTTCGCAAAATTGGAATTTTCCCAAAAACCCCTTCCTTTTTCTCCTTTTTCTTCTTTTTCTTCCTTTTTCCTTTTCCCCCTTCTTTCTTTCTTTTCCTTTCTTCTTCCTCCCTCCTCCTTCCTTCTTCCTCTCGGGTTTCCCAGGCCAAGCTGCACCCCTGCGCTGCCTCGGCCCGGCCTACCTCCACGCCTCGGCCCTGCCTGCGCCAGGCCACCGGTCCTGCCTCCGTGGCCCGCACCACCCCCGCCGCTGCCAGCCCCGGCCTAGCCTATGCGTCCCGCCGCCTCGCGCCACCCTCGCCACCGCTTTCCCCGGCACGTGCTGCCAGCGTCGCCGCCCTAGCCCCTGCCCTTTAAATAGTGGACGCCGCCCTGGAAGCCCTAGCCCCTGATACTGCCATCGCACCGCCCTGCTGTCGCCAGCGCCGTCGCCGCGCCTCTCCAGCTACGCCACCGTGCATTGAGCTCGCCACGCGCGCGCCGCCTCGTCCTGCGGGCAGCCACCGCCGACTGCCCCTGTGGAAGCCGTCGCCGCCGGTGAGCACCTTCCACGCCGCCCTGCTCTGATCTCCTATGCCTGCTCCCGTGTGTCGTCGCCGTCGCTGCCCAACTCTGTGCCTGCAGCTGCGTCCCCATCGTCGTCGTCGTCATCGCCGGTTTTGCCGTTGGTGAGCTCGTGCCCCTCTGGCACCTCTGTCCTTTCCCCATCGTCGTCATCGGCATCGCCGTCGTCATCTACACCGGCGCCTCATCTTTTTCCCCTGTTCGTCGTTGTCGTCGCCGTCGGTTCCGCCATCGTCGTCTCCTCCCCGGTGCTGCCACCCGTTGTGCCCTGCCCCAGGCTGCCACCCCTATTCCCGTGCGCCGCTGTTGTCTGGTCGTTGAACGCCACCGTCCCGAGCCATCGTCGCCGCTCTAGTGCCGCTGCTCTGTTCTTGTGTCGACGCCGGTCGCCGCAGACACAGTCACCGCCTGCATGTCCTTCACCCGCCGCCGGTGAGCCTGTAATCCGTCGCCATCCCTGCAACATGCCGCCACCCTTGCTGCTTTCCCCTCCTCCTTGGCGCCACCGGTAAGTATTTATCGTTATTTCGTATTTGGTTATGTTTATCAAATTGTCGATTTGTGTACTTCGGCTGATTCCTGGACGAGGATTTATTGCACAAATTAGCTTTGGAAATTCTGGTGAATTTCTGGGCGTGACAGCTTTCCCATAATCGCAAGCATGGCTATTCGAATAGTTTTACTCTGGTCAGAGGCCTACAAATTTACCCACAAGATACAACCCTACAACATAGCACCATGTGCCTCAATACCATCACGATATCTCAAAAAGGAGTTGTGACAGGACCCATGGCATAACACATCCTAACATGATCGCACTCACTAAGATCATAGTCTCCCCATTCTAGTATAGACTCACTCGATTCCCACGTGGGCTTATCTCCGTCACTTCATAGTCCATTATCTCACATCAGATCATGCTATACTACAAGTCTCGTCGTTGCCCATGCGTGCTTGTGGTTAGTACGGTTAATACTTCACAACAGTAGCTCGCAACCATGTGCTCACAACCCACCATTAGTCAATTTTAAGTTAGATCATTAATTAACCAACCACGGCCAACTGTTGTGAGCTACAATTAATTAACCATGATTAATCATAAATGAAGTATATGTCATCACACATAAAATGATACTAATGTTTTTAAACATGGCTAAACAAAGTTAATTAATCTAGCAAGATGAATATATAAGACCATATGTAACATACCACAAAATTGTACCCTGTAAATTGTGAACTAAATGTGGTAATGAATGGAAGCCCTAATGTTCAGTGTGCATAATTTATTTTTCATGTTTTTAGATTTTCTTTGCACAACATATTAGGCCTCATAAGTACATGCTTGACTATGGACAATTTCAAAATTTTCTTAAGATAAAAATCTGAGAACATTCTCACAAATACTACATAACACAAGTAGCTTACTAGAATTTTTGCTTAATTTTATCACTTGATCTTCAGGCCCAATAAAATTCTCTAAGTCAGGGAAAACTCTAAATTTTCAAATATTGTTATGCCTTCTATGCACCCTTCCCAAAATTTAACCATTTCATAACTCTTATTGTAGCTTGGTCAGATTGTTTATCATACCTTCATCTACCAGCAGAAATTTTAGTTCCTTTAAAACCCTCCGTCGCTGCTTCTCTGCCCCCACACCCCACTGCTCCTCTGCCCTCACCTCTCATGGTCGTCGCTGCGAGTAGATCCAGCGGAAGCTAGCCTATGGTCGCCAGATCCAGCACCGGAGAGCTCGTGGCCACCGGATCCGATGATGGCGACGGCCCTCCCTCGAGCACGACATCACGTTGCCACTGAATAAGCGGCAGCCGGATCTGGTGGCTAGGAGCACGAGGCATGGCGGCGTCTGTGTGGAGACGAGCCCAAGCCGGCGAGGAAGGTAGTGGCAGGCTGGTAGTGGAGAAGACGACGTGAAAGAAGTGCAAGGCGAGCTTGTCTTTCTCTTCGGCAAGGAGGGCAGCGGTGAGCTCCATGAGGTGATTCTAGAGAGAGGAGAACACAGGTGAGTCGAGCCGAGGCAATGGGAGAAGGTGGTGAGGGGACACGTCCTGCCTGCATCCACCCCTACACCCACGCATCCGCTGCTGCACCCGTGCCTGCACGAGGCTGGCCAGGTTGTCAAGCGAAGCTCGATCCCTGCGTTCCTCGCAGGCCTGGCTATGGGGTGATTTTTGCACGAGCGGGGCCTGGCTCGGACGGGTGTGCAGCCAACCAAACAAGCTTTTGCCTGCACACGCGGTGCGAGCCATGTCCTGTACAGGCAACCAAATGGCCCCTAAGAGAACCACATAACATGACAGCTACAAACCCTCAACAAAATTTAAATTGCAGGAAAACATAATTTTATGGCTACTTCGAGGCTTTTCCATTTTCAAACCATGCACATTCAGGAAATGCCACTTTGTCAGCTTGTAGATCACACTTCACTCTACCACCAATGAAACCACACAGTGGGAACCCCACTGCACAGGACGCGCACGCCACGCGCCCCACATGCACCGACGTGTCCTGGATAGGGAATATGATAGAGATGTTGTGCACCGTGGTAGAACCAACTAGTACACTTTCACACATAATGGCAAGAAATTTAAGTTGCTACCTATGTCCCCTACTGAAATTTTGAAAGATGATCTTGAGAGGGAAAGGATTAAAAATCATGAGGTTTTGAGAAATAAATGTAATAATACTAATGTTTTGATGCCTTCACCAAAACTTGAGTTATTGCAAAACGAACGTATTGCTTTGGGCACTGACATTTTATAGATATCTGAGAAGAGTCAAGGTAATGAGGAAAATAAGAAAGACATAGAGAAAGAAGATCCACCTGTTGTTCCATGCATGTTTCAAGATGGTTTAATTAAGGGTGCACCTACAATTTTTGAAAATGAGAACAAAGGTAACAGAAATGATGCTACATTCACTCATGGTATGGACAATTTTGATGTGCTATATATGTCCACTAATCATGTTAGTTTAGAGCAATCACCAGTGGAATCGTGTGCTTTGGTTACTATTTCTTGTGATAAAGAATAGTTGTGCAATGCTTCACTTATATCCATACCACAACTAGTGAATGAACATGTTAATAATGTTGTTGAACCACCATGTGCTGATTTTAGACATGTTGTTTACATTGCTAGCGAGAATGAAGAGCTTAGATTGCTATCTTCTTTAAATACTTGGGGCTATATTCAATTTGATGATATTTATCCACTCAATTGTTTAGAGAAGAAATTATTTGCTAGATCTGATTTGCCATGTCCTTCTCATATGATTTTTTATGTTATTGGCAATTATGATAATAAAGGAGAATATAATGTGCATAGAGTATACATTTGTTCGAATTTTAATATATCTCCGTTTCATAATGACATGTCTTGTCTAGAGAACCGCATGAGTATAAATAATTCTCTATCTAATTTCTCTAGTTGTTTAAATGAGTTGCAGGTTGGTTTGCAAGAAGGCGAGTGTTGTGAGCTGCACTACACTACAAAGTGTTCTCTGTGTTTAAAAATTTCTGAATCCAACCATATGCACAATACTACCTCACCCTGTGTTGTGAAAGATAAAGATATGTCCATCAAGCTTACTGACAAGGTGAAACCGTGGACGGTTTCCAATCAAGAAGGGGAGGATGATGAGGACATCACTAGCTCGGATATGACCATAGCTACCTTATGTATTCATCAACCAAAGATACATGCTTTCTACGTAAGATTTACGTGTTATATATTTGAACAGCCATTACTGCACCATGAGTTTTGTGTGTTCTCATTTGTAGAGATACTTGCTTGGATGAAGGGAAAGAGACCGAGCGCAAGGAATGCATGGATGAAGTTGATTGGGGACCAAACAAAGACCTTACCCAAGTCTACTCCTACATTATCACGTCACTTTTGGTCCATAGAAGGCAAGAGATGAAGTTCTGTACGTTTTGGATTCGGATTTGGGCCTCCTGACAGCATCAATTTCAAATGGACCTAGCCGCTGATCCAAAAGGACTTTCGGGGCTCATGAGTACTTGTTGGAAAGCTTATGGAGTCTACTTTCAAAGGTCCCATGTCAGAATTCTTGAGTTATCCGGAATCATCGAAATAAGACATATACCTCTTCCAGTCCGAGTCTGTTTTGGGCCTTGGGCCTTGTAATTGTGTCGTGGGCTATGCCCAAGGGGTGTGCGCCCTAAGGTTAACCCTAGGACATCCCAACTCTTATATATTCGGTAGCCGTCATCATTTAGAGGTGGGTTTTGCTTAGATTAATCTGTCTTTGAACAGTTTTGCTGTTTATCGGTTTGTGAGACCCTAACTTCGAGAGTATAATCATTCATTTGCAAGTTGAGTTGCAATCTTCCTTGTTCTTGCTTGTGTTCTTCGATTCGCATGCGGGGACTAGCCTTTGTGGCGAGGTCAACCGGGCAGCACACGGTTGATAACAAGAGGAGACGTGGTGCTGCGATTGCAGGCTTTGGATCTTGGTGATCAGAAGCCGGATAGTGAGTGTCAATTCTCCACCAAATCGAGAGTTATCCTTACCTAACGGAAGATCGGGCACCCCGTTGCCATCACTAGAGGGCACGGGAAGCTCGGGATGCTGAGGGGAAAGAGAGAAAGGATCTCAAGGGTTGAATTTATAGCCTCGATAGGGGAGATCGTGGGCGAGGCAGTGTGGATTTCTCCGAGAGATAGCCAAGGTCGGCGGCAGCGACGTGGGCGAGGGCGTGCGTGGTTTCCGTGGCAGAGTGGGGAAATGGCGCGGGGGACATGGAGGGGACCGAGTCCACTGAGTTTGAACAGAGGGTAGACGAGGCATGCACAGTAACGGGGAGAAGATCTGACGGCCTGCGCAACTGATTCCCTCCGGCTGAATCGGTCGGAGGTTAGGGACGAAGCTGAAATGTGGTGTCCCGGTCCCACATGTCGTCGGGAGGGAGAGGGGAGACCGCACAAATGCGGCAGGGCCACGGAGTAGGCCACGCACAGGAGAGGAGCAGGAGTGGGCCGATGGCCCGAGAAACAAAAAGGGAAAGAAAAAGGGAAAAAGAATTCCCAGGGAATTTCAAAAGGATTTTAATTCTGATAATGTGTTTTGATTTATTAAAAATACTTCCGATGCTCTAAAAATTCTCATAAAAATTCTGTTAGTGTATTTTTGCAAGCGGAATACAAGAAAAATATTCCCAGGCATGATGAATTATTATTTAATGCTTTTACCCTTAATTATTCTCTCCTGCCTTAATAATTATTTTCTTTGGCAATTTCTTTAATATATTTTTGTGTGGCTCTATTAAGGGGAACACTCCTCTACTGTGCGGGCGGCCCCATCAGTTTCCCTTGCCCCTGCACTCTCCATGGCAGCTGTGCCCGCCGCTGCCCCAAGCTCTCGCCGCTAATGCTATTGTGCAAGACCGAATCCAATAACCCTACATCCTCTATGCCGCCGCCTTCATCCCCCATGGCCCACGCTGCAGCCAGAGGCGGAGGAGGCCCCAAAGCTTGATGCATTGGTGGAAGGGAGCACTAGTGGTGAGAGAGGGCGCAACCTAAATCAAGAGCACACAGTGAGCAGTGCTGCCACTAGTCGGATCAGCTCGAGTCCACCAACATGGAGGCCACCGCCAGCTAGACCCGCTAGAGGATGCTATTGTAGAGGAGGAGGCAGTCGGACGCAGCCACGGGGTGGTTCCAGGGACAAGGAGTTGGGAGGGCAGTGGCGGTGGCGTTGGGAGCAGGAGCGAGAGCGACAAGCTGGTTGCCTGGTTGATCCTGACGAGCTCACCTACATCATAAGAGATGCTCTCTGCTTTGCCTTTTATTTTTTTTAATTTTTGTGCATGTGTGCGGATTGGATTGGTATAATGTATCAAATGTATGGAACATTTATGAGCTTCTTATCTGAACTGAGCTACATTAGTGGCAATTGTTAGCATTAAACTGAACTGAGTAGTTCATACGATTGATAGATAATGCACTCGCTGCTTGAGGATTCTTTCAAAGCAAATGTGCGTGATTACACCGAATTGATCCACATCTATTGAAAACAAAAGATGTTACTAAAAGCTGACTTAGCAAGAATGTATTCCATGCCATGAAACACAGAGGTTCTCCTTATGATTAAGTTATGTTGACAGCGCTAATGGACATATGCGTAAGGCTGGTGTAGATGTTTTGTATCGGCAATAAATATATGGGGCTACTCGTAAGACCTAAACTTGATGGATTGCAAAGGAACACGAATGATTTATACTGGTTCAGGTCCTCGAGATGAGGTAATATCCTATGTCCAGTTATGGTGTATTGCCTTTGAGGTTGTATGATTCTGATCTTGGTAATCTTGGTGATCCTGCCCTCAAGGGGCGCCCTGCCTCCCCTTATATACCAGGGGATAGGGTTACAGAGCAGGAATCCCAGTCAAACTCCTACCAAGAGATTTCCTTCTAGGAATATAATGTGTCCGACTAGGACTATATCATTTCCTTGTCGTACAGGGTTATCTATGCTGAGTCCTATTGTATCCCTAATTACAAGGTTAGGCCCATCCTCTGTCCGAGTGGCCCAATAGCTTCTCATGAGGTACCCGGGGCCCATGGCACCGACAGCAGCCCTTGAGACATTCATAGTTGAGTCACAGCTGATGCCGAGTACTCATCCTCCACGGTGAAGAATTCCCAAGTGCATTGCTCCCGAGTACTCTTTGTCCGAGTGCTTCTTCTTTTGAGTCCTGCTTCATGTCAATTGGCAACAAGGCTATGAAGGGCTTCATAGAGAAATATGAATAGTGTGCGCCGAATAGGCGCACCTATTAGGTGTAGCCCCTGACTTTGTGCTTAATTGTGAAACAATTAAGCATAAAATCAAAAATCTTTAACCTTGTAGTCTTTTCCGAGTAGTATACCACTCAGTATGTAGACTCTTCAACATCATGTCAGCTGGAATAATTTTTGCTTATGGCAATTGGTGGCTAAGCATGTAAGCCAAGTACCACATCTTGGATTTTAATCTAATGTGTGGTTAGGTGTACTTGAGAGATACCTGCATCCCCAATTTTAATGGAGACCAGCTGTCGATCCTTATAAGGATGTATCCTCAATAACTAGTAAATACCTGAACACATGTGTCCAGCAATTAGGCTTTCATGAAGCATATCTGATTATTTAATCGATTTATGTTAATATCATCTGTACTGTGATTTTAACACATCCAGCAGTCAGCTCTACAGAGCATGCCATTTAGAAACTCATATCTTGTGGCCCAGTACTGAATTAGCCGACCCAAGCCCACTTATCAGCATAGGCTCTATAAAAGTGGGGAGAGAGAGAAAAGATTCCCTCATCTTCTTCAATCCGCCAATAGTTTCGCCTTCCAACTTCCGCGCCAAAACTTTTCACTATGTCTTGCTAAGATTTGCCATAGCCGGTGTCTCCTGCGCAAAACTCAAGTGATTCCACTCCGCCGCATCCATCCCAAACCTTCCAAAGCATTTCCCCCAAATTTTCTCACTCCCAACAATGCCAAGAGCTTCGCTCGAGATCCCTGAGGTGTCTGTGGAGGCTTGGCCGGTCTCAGACTGCGGCTTGACAAAGCTGAAGTATCTGGAGAAGCAACTAATGCTGCAGCAGCGAGAAATCATCCATTGGTGCATCGCCGAAGGGGAATCTATTCCGACGCCCCGATCTGGTGAGACTATCGCCTTCACCTCTTTTTTCCACCGCGGTCTCACCCTGCCCTCTTCGGATTTCTTCCGCCAACTTCTATCCTTCTACCAACTAGAATTGGTGAATCTGAACCCCTACTCCATTCTGCAAATCTCCATCTTTGCCACATTGTGCGAATGTTTTCTGGGGGTAAAGCCCCATTTCAACCTTTTCCGGTATTTATTCCACATCAAGCCCTAGCCATCCAAAAATAAAGTCCAAGTGATTAGGGGAGCCGGTCTCCAACTCAGGAACGAAATGAAAAAGATTTATCTCTCTGTTCCTTTGAAAACTTCCCTCAAGGGCTGGCATAGAGAATGGTTCTATTGTTCCGATCTCGAACCTTCTCTGCCCCCTTTCACTGGCTCTTCTCTGGTGGTCATGCCCAGCTGGTCTTCCGTGCCAAACTATGAAGAGATGGGCCAAGTGTACCAACTGATAGAGAAGATCGATCAACTGAAGAACTCGGGATTAACCGGTCCCTGGGTGGTGAGGTGTTTCCTGAACCACCGCACCAGGCCACTGAAGCTGAGAAGCCACTTCGGCTGGGATTACCAGGGCAAGAAGGATCACAGCTGAGAATACCCGGATTTGATTGATGCGAACAAGGTGAACGATACCTTGCTTGGCTTTTTTTGTTAACGGGGTTGTGGAAACTGAAGACACCGAGCGCACCACTGTAGCCTACAGCCATAAAAGGCCTCGGCCACAGGTAATCTTGAAAAGCTGATTTGGTATTGCTATTCATTGGTGATGAATATCTAGGGACATTTGTCTAGAATCATCCTCTAATGTATGATGCATGTTGTTGAAACACTTGCAGGATTGTGAGGAATTTGACAATGACTCCCAAACCTTGTCGGCCACCAAAATGAAGAAGAGGCCGGCCAGTCCTTCTGCTGCTCAGCCCAGCTCTAAGAGAGATGGGAAGAAACCCATCGATGATCTGAGCAAGAAGGGAACAAGCAAGCCAAGCGTAGCACTAGGGAGTCTAAGGACTAAAGACCCCGCTAGTCTAGACCATAGGCCACCAAGCCCAAGGCCTTCTCCTCCGAGTCCAAGGCCAACAGCATCGAGCTCAAGGCCAACGCCTCCTAGTACAAGATCAGCAACACCGAGCCCAAGGGCGGCATCGCTGAATAGATCGACGCCCCAGTCGGCTGCGCCAGAAACAGGGCCAACTAGTGTTAACACCAAAATTTGGTACGGTTCATTATCATGTTCGGTTAAGGAAAGAGGCTATATTAGCCAATGGAAGCTAATCCAGAAGAAGCCGAATTCAGGAAGGAATCGTGAAGACCATAGCATGGCAGTTAATTATTTTATCTATAAGTTAGGTAGCTTTAATAATTTTTAGGAAACCTGATCTCGTGTCCGATCAGGGCTTGTGAATTTTCCTTTTATAGTTAGGAAACTTCTGTTTCGTATCCGATCAGGACTGTATCAACTCGGGGTATAAATACGTATGCCCGGGGACCATGTAAATTATCAAATAGATCAATACAAACTTCGGCGCATCGCCATCCTTTTTCAACGGGTTCTTCCTTCTCGAGCAGGGCTACATCGGTTAAGTTCGACCTCCTGCGAGAGGGTAAGTCTCGTTACCCCGACTACCGTATCGGCTAGGACTTCCTCGGTTAGGTCCAATATTCTAGTCGGCTTACCACGATATATCTGTTCTGTCTACGGCTGCATCAGTTAGGTTTGATCTCATAGGCCGAGTAGATATATCACATCACGCGTGCATAGATTTATCGGCTTACTAGGTATAACTTATCATCGGTTTGTGTTGCATCGGTTAGGTCCGACCTACTAAACTGCGTGATAAGTTATTCCTGCTAGGTTGATCAGTTTTATGCAAACGTTTTATCAGGATGTATAGCCGATAATTTATCATATGTCACATCACAATTGCATCAGATCTATCGGCTCATCGAGATTATTTTATCGTTATCAATCTGTGCTGCATCAATTAAGTTTGACCTACTAGATTGATAATGATAGATTTATCCTTGTTAAGCCGATAGGTGTTTATGCAATGTTCTATCGGAGTGCCTAGCTGATAGGTTATCTTTTATTAATTAAGGCCGATTGCATTGTTCAACACGTTTTTGGCACGCTACACCATTATCGGCTTTCCGGCCGATACACGTTATATCAGTAATCGGCTAGTTTATTTATTTATATTGTTATTGGTTCCTTAGCCACATGGTTTACTTATTTTATCCATCTATGCCATCATCGGCTTCCAGTCGATGTATAAGCACTCTAGTCCATATCGGCAATCGGTCGATGAGATGAGTCCAATTCGGCTTTCAGCCGATTGGCTCCTTGATCTAATATTTTCTATCTCCTTGTCAATTGCAGGGTCAAATTGACTGGCACGCCTGCGAACCTCAAATTTAGGACCTACACTGGAGTTAAGCAAATCTCCCAGGCCTTCGCGTGTCTAGTGCGCCGAACCATATCATCGGCTCATTCGCAACGCTACCGGTGATTTTCGGTGTCAACAACTAGACATAAAGAGCCACCACCGACTGCCGCACCGACTGGCCCGACAGCCAATAGCTCTCCACTGCCAATATCTTCTAGAGCTCCCTCATAGAAGTTCAAGGTTTCCAAGAGGTAAGCAATCTTCAATCTTCCAAGAGTCTTGAACGATATGATAGTATCTTGATACTTGACTTATTGTGCAGGAAGCGAGTAAATATTGATCCCAAGGGGACCACACCAGCTACTCCTGTTACCGTGTCGTCCCTAGCCGAGCCAGCACCAACAAGTTCATCTGCCGAGCCAGAGACTGCCCTAGTTGTAGAGGTTGAAGCAATCCTGACAGCAGGACCAATAGTGTCGGCTGACCAAGGGGGGAGTGCTGAAGCTACTGCTCTAACCCCTGAGCAAATCGCTGAAGCCCCAGCAACCACTGAGTCTAGGACCAGGACCCCATCGCCACTTATATCGTCATCATCTTCAGATGAAGTGGACATCCCCCGACTTGAAGCCCCTCCTCGTGACTTCCCGAGAACGTTCCATTGGGTATCCCCTGAGGGAGTCGCTGAGAGCTACGAGCATGATGAACAAGCTGCGGCAAGGGAGCGTGAAGTTCTTCTTCGTGCTGCAATCACCGCGTCCAGGGGAGTTCAGGTATGTGGCAAATCTTGCTATGTTGAGTTCTCAACGGTTCTCTGCCATTTGATTCTTTTTTGGTCTGTTTTGCTCTAAGCAGAAGATTGTCGACTGCTTGGAGAAAGTGAACAAGGTCCTGACACAGCTCGCCCCCCCATCTTCAACGACTAAGCCAGCTCCAGGCCACCAGGAATGACCTGGAACGGACTAGCCGGGAGAAGGAAACTAGGCTAAGGGGAGCTGTAGATCAGCTCAGGGATGAAAAGTGGGGTCTAGCCAAGAAGATCAGAAGTAAGTCTTCTGTATTATCCTCTCGAGTAAATGCCGAGTATATTTCTCCAGCTTTGTTGATTCCCGACTGCCTTTTTGGGTTCTGACTGCAATCTCGAGTTCTTGACTATTCTGATTTGCAGCCCTCGAAGCCAAGTTGAAAACCCAAACGGAGGAGAGGAAACAACAGGAGATTAAGCGGAAGGAAGTTGAAAAGGCCAAAGCAAACTGGAAAAAGCCAAAGCCAAAGTGGAGGCCGACTATGCAAGTAAGCCTCCTCCCTGACAATAACCTTAACCCATCTTCTTGTTACTCCGACTGTATTGTTTGGCAAACAAGTATACTTGTTGATGAACCTGAACAGCTTCGAAAGCCAATGCTGTCACACCCAGATTTTTTTCCCCTTAAATAGGGCCACACAAAATATATTAAAGAAAAAGCCTTAAAGAAATTATTTTAAAAGGCCAAGGGAATTAATTAAATAAGTAAAATGCGAGATAATAAACTATCATGGCAGAGAATATTTTTCCTATATTCTCCTTGCAAAATACACTAATAGGATTTTTATGGGAATTTTTAGAGCACTGGAAGCAATTTTTAATAAATCAAAACAAATTATCAAAATTAAAATCCTTCTGGAAATTCTCTTTTTCCTTTTTCTTTCCTTCCTTTTCTTTTTTCCTTTTTTTCCTTCCCGCTAGGCCACGGCCCAGTTCTGTGTCTCGGCCTGCCGCAGCCCACGTGCACATGCCCCCCCCCCCACGGGCCCGCCCATCAGCCAGCGTCCACTCGCCCACGCTGTTTCCCTCACTGCTCCCGCTGACCAGTGGGACTAAGGCCCCACATGTCAACTTCATCCTCAACCTCTAGCTGAATCGACCGGAGGGGATCGAGCTGCCCCGTCCGTTGGATTTCACCGTTCCCGTTTCCGCCGCGCCTCGGCTCCGAGTTCAAACCGCGTGGACCAAGTCCCCACCCATTTCCCCACCTTCTCTGCCCCTCTCGCCCACGACCGCAGTTGAATCGTGCCCACTAGCCGCCATGGCCGCTGCCCCACGTCCCAAGAAATTAGGCCAACTCGGCCACGAGCTCCCGCAACCGAGTACATATAAACCTTCCCCGTGCCCCGCTCTCACTTTCCCCTCAGTTGCCCACGCTTGCTGAGTACCCAAACCGCCTCCGTGCCAAGCTCCCGAATCGCCGCTGTGCTCCGCCGACTCCAGTCGAACGTCGCCGCTGCTATTGCCGTCGTCGACTACCGCGCTCGTGCTCACTAGCTTCGCCACACCCCGCTGTGTCTTGTTCCGCCATCGGTCGCCTTGGATTCCTGCCGGAACTCCATTCTCTTCGTCGCCCCTTTCGGTAAGCCTCTTCGCCGACGGTCGGCCGCGGGTTTCCGACAACCCACTCGGTCTTTTTCCCTCCTAACACGTTCCACACATTTGCCAGGTCCTCCCGCACCTCGTTTGTGCCTCCGTCATCGCTTTGAGCTGCCGGAACGCCGTCACCGTCGACATCATGAACCTTATTGCCACCAATCCTCTCTGCTCTCCGCCGTTTGCCACTCTCTATCGATCGTTGCACCTCGGTGAGCACTCGGCCGCATTCCTCACCTCCCCCGCCGCTCGCCGCTGCCCTCCGCCGTGCCGGATGGTCGCCGGCGGTGCCATCGGGCCATGTGCGCCGTCGCCGCGCCGCGCGCGCCAGTGGGGCTCGTTCCTGACAAGATCTGAGCCGTCCTATCTGCCACAGCATATCGAGGCCGCTCGTGTGCCTATGTCCGCGGTCGCACACGAGTGGACTGCGTCCACTGTGCGCCGTACTCTCATGCGGCACTGTCCCGTGGGTCCCACCTATCGGCGCCAGTTCCCCGTGGTCCACCGACACATTAAATCCTTGTTAATGCACAATAAATTGTTTAGAAATTGTTTTTGCATAGGAAAATCATAGTAAAACTTCTAAAATTCATAACTAATTCATTCGAGCTCCAATTAATTCCATTCAAATTTCATTAAATCTAGAAAAATGCCAAGAATCCATTAAAAATACTTTTTAGCTCCTGTTTCTATGACCACATGTACTGTTTTTAATTGTTTGTGCGTTGTTTGCTATAGAAACTGACGCCGTCAATCCTTCAGTTTACTACGAAGTCGTTGCCAAATTCGCCGAGCTGGAGCATGGCAAGTCGCATTGTTTCCTCGATCATTTTAAACCCATTTATTGTAAATGATTTGTTTTAAATTAATAGACATGCATTATTTCATTATTTCATGTGGGAAGGGTGACCTATATAAATGCAATTTTAATTGCTCTGTCCTATTTACCTCCCGTACACGTAGCTGGGTAATAATATGACTAGAGGACATTGTTAGGATGCTTAGCCCTAGTTAGTAACCTTTAGCTCACATGGGGATTTAAATACTTTAATTTACATTTATGGTTCGACTCAATGTTGGGAAATGGAACTTTGGATATGTTGATGTTAAATTACTGATGGGTTGTTGGTGTATGGTTTTGCTGGTCGCACCCATGGCAGTTAAGGACCAGTTCGTGGGAACCCCCTGGGCAAATACTCGTACATTCCACAAGCCAACGTGGGCAACGGCTAGGCTTGTAGCGTCTCTTCTCCCTCTCCTAGGCACCGATGGTGAGGATGGGCGTGATGGAGTTGGGTCGGCCCGGGGTAGGGTTGATCGGCTTCTGGATCCATTGTGGCGCAAGGGGGTTAGCCTGGCCAATGTGGGGTGTCCTAGCTGTAGGTGCAACCTCAGCATGGTGTGGATGGTTAGGGAGAGGTTACGTGAACGGTCCTGTCACAGCCTCTCACGGGGTGTCGTGGTGATATGCCGGCACACGGGAATGTGTGTGGGACTGTGTCTTGTGGGTATAGTTGTACACCTCTGATCAGAGTAAATCTTTTTGAATAGCCACACCCGTGGATATGGGCGATTGGTCAAGACTCACCGTGATTAGTCTCACCCTTACTTAATTAACTTGACTTAATGGAACTGGTATAGTTCAGATGGATGGTTGGGCCTGGTTAACATGGTGTAACGTTAATCAGTGGAGGAATAATATTGTTCAATTAATCAACCTTTTACTGTTTGCGAAGTCATGTTTGCCACTGCTTTTACACAAATGAACCTCTAGCCTATCTTTGTCTCCCGTGCATTGTGCATATTTGTGGGTGTGATTTGTTCAGTACTATGGGTGGTACTCAGCCTTGCTCCTTTTCCCCCTCTCAGTGGTGGAGTACCTGTCCGACAAGGATCAGCAAGAGAACTAGGCGCTCCGCCGTCAAGATGCCTGTGGAATGGAAGCTAAGCTTCGCTTGGCTAGTTATATATAGACTTTATTTGTTTTTACCGCTGCATTTATGTAAGACCCTTTTATTCTGTTTGTAAGACGCACTCTATATGACAACTTGGTATTGTATACCCTGGCTTTCCTAGACATGGATCTAATAACAGAAATGTTCAGACTTCTGGTTATGAATTTCTAGGCGTTACAAAGTTGGTATCAGAGCCGAACTTGACCGTAGGACTAGCCAAATGGAAACCCTAAGAGCCGTCTGAAATTTTCATTTGCATATGCTTTTGCACTTGGATTTATTTCAAGGAAAATTGGGAATTTGTTCTTGGATTGGGATAAAATCTTGGGCTTTATTCGACTGAAATTTTTGAGTCAAGTCAAAGCTAGGGTAGAAATTTTATTCGAGGGTTATGACATAGGTGTCCAAATTTTGAGCAAAACAATGGTTATCGGGGTTATGCACGATTTTAAGCATGCATAAAATATTTTTACTTGCTTGCCATTATTATTTAAAATTAATTTGCTACTGTATGGCATTGTCATACTATTTCATCATATTCTCAAGAAAGTTTATATGTAAAATTATTTCATGCATAAAAATTGTTGTTTATTTCTAAATTATTTATTGTTCACCTTATTTGGATCTAAGCATACATTGATTCCCCTCCTTGCCTTCTATAGATGGACAGTCTCCCCAACCAACGTGGTGCAGACATGGGTGGATTCGTTGAAGAGCTTCACTTTGGGGTAGAGCCACGCCCCAGAGTACACCGCAGTGGAGCCCTTGGAGGGTGAGCTCCCTCACTGTGTTCGCTTGGAGCTGCTAGGCGAGCTATACCTCCTGCCAGCCATGAAGGTTGAGATCGGTGAGCGTACCTACGACCACGCCTACCAGGAGGCAGCTTTCCATTTGATTGGAGAGCTACGCCGGAGACACCACTCTACCCTCCGCACCACCACCTACCGCTACCTTCCTAGCCGGGCCCACTACCAGGTCTACAGCACCTTCCAGCCGGCTGATGACGAGAACGACACCACCATCGTCCACATGAGGCGGGCGATGTGGGCCATGGACTACATGCATGCCAACTGGGTGCTTGCGGCCCACGACAGGGAGGATGCCAACCGGATGACCATTATCGGTCTCCAAAACAAGGTCGACCGTTTGAAGGAGGTCGCGGAGTTGAAGGGACAGCCGCCACTCGGTGGGGCCAGGATCCGTCTGACCACGAGGAAGAGGACCCTTCCTCCGGTGCATATTCCGTTGGCCCCTAGGAACGGGCAACACGCACCACCGCCAGCACCACCTGCATCAGCACCAGTTCCAGCTCCAACACCCACGTCATCACCAACTGGCGGCAGGATCAGCGCGTCGTCGAGTGACGGCAGCTCTCAGGGAGGTACCAGCATCCGCGGGGGCTTCACCTCCACTGACAACAGCAGCTCCCTCAGCGGATCCCGCACCCACAGCGAGGCCAGTTTGTCGGCTCATGGTAGTGAGGACTACGTGAGCAGATCCAGGAGCCGCACCGACAACGAGGTGGGCGACGAGCAGGAGCCGGAGTATAACTCGGATGACCGCAGGAGCCGTTCAGAGCACTAGGCACGTCGTCCTTAGCTTTAATGTTTTTCTAGTTTGATTTCTTGTTTAGTTGTAATGTCAGGATGATTGCTTTGGGGTAGTTGGTGTTTCATACCGTTTGTTGTGGTATGGCCGCCTCAGTTATGAGTTGAATTGCTTTTGTTATGTTTCCAAACTATGCACTTCAATTAACTTAATTCAGTCACTTAATCATCACTCCTGTTTCTGAGCCACCTGTTTTTCTCCTTCCCTCCCATTTCCATCTCCCCCTTCAAATGGTTAACACCAGGAATGGTAACCACGCTGCCTGCAATGCTAGCGTGACGAACCAAACGGATGGCGCGCCACAGTACAACGAGACTCCCCAACACATGCCACCTCCTCTACCTGAGAACCCCACACTCGCCCAAGTTCTGGCCAACCAGAACCAGATGATGGCAATCATGATGCAGCAGATGCAGCAGAATAACTCACGGCAGCAGCACCAACAACCTCACATCCCGGCCTTCGCCCCTTAGTCTAAGCTGCCTGAGTTCCTGAGGGTCAGGCCACCTACCTTCTCCAGCACCACCAACCCCATGGACGCCAACGACTGGCTGTTGCCGATCGAGAAGAAGCTCAACCTCCTCTAATGCAATGACCAGGAAAAGGTCGCCTTTGCCACGCACCAGCTCCAGGGTCCCGCCTCAGCTTGGTGGGACAACTTCCTTGTGACCCGCACCGCCATAACGGAGGTCACTTGGGCTGAATTTTGTCACAACTTCTGGAAGTCTTAGATTTCAGCTGGCATTGTGGCACAGAAGAAGAGAGAGTTCAGGGACCTGGTACAGGGAAACAAGACAGTCACGGAGTACCTCCATGACTTCAACCGCTTGGCACGCTACACACCAGAGGACGTCCGCACTGATGCGGAGAGATAGGAGAAGTTCCTGGAGGGACTCGACGATGAGCTGACCAACCAGCTTCTCTCCAGTGACTACCCTGACTTCAAGAAGTTGGTGGACAAGGCGATCCGCCAGGAAAATCAGCGCAACAAGATGGACCGCAAGCGGAAAGCGGCCCAATTCCGAGCCCACCAGGGGCAGCACCAGAGGCCAAGGGTGATGCTGGGGCATCAGGGTGGACCTTCCACCATGATCACCCGCCAGCAATGCCCGTTCCAACCAGGGCACTTTGGAGGCAGCAGCAACAACAGCGGGCAGCACAACCGTCACCCGCTCCATGCCCACCAATGGCGCCAGCACCGCAAGGCCAGCCACAAAAGGACAGCGGGAGCAAGACCCTCATCTGCTTCAACTACAATAAACTGGGCCGCTTCGCCGACAAGTGCCCAAAACCAAAGCGGATGGGACCTAGGCCCGCAGCTCCCCAGAACCCCAACGCCAACCAGCAGGTGATAAAGGGGCGTGTTAACCATGTCTCTGCAGAAGAAGCACAGGCTGCACCGAAAGTGGTACTGGGTACGTTTCTCGTAAACTTAATACCTGCAACAGTACTTTTTGATTCTAGTGCAACGCATTCATTCATATCCAAGAAATTTGTGGGGACACATGGGATAAAAGTGGTAGAACTTAAAATCCCCATGCGGGTTCATACACCAGGGAACCGCATGACCATAGCTCACTATAGCCCTTCAGTGAGCCTAGAAATCCAAGTATCACCCTTTCTAGCCAATCTCATCCTCCTAGAATCCAAAGACCTAGATGTCATCCTAGGGATGGATTGGTTGACCCGACACAAAGGAGTGATCAACTGTGCCGACCGCACCGTTGTAGTAACCAGCCCAGAAGGAAAGGCAGTTAGATTCAAGTCACCGGTGCCACATAAGCAGGAAGCAAGCTTAAATCTGGTCGCAGCAAAGCAAAGTCGAAAAGTGCGAAGAAGCCAGAGCGGAAAATAGAGGAAATCTCGATAGTGAGGGAGTACCCAGATGTGTTCCTGCCAGGGATGCCACCAGAAAAGGAAATAGAGTTCAGAATTGATTTGGCACCAGGAACAGTGCCTATCTACAAGAGGCTATACAGAATGGCACCAAACGAGATGGCAAAAGTCAAGAAGCAAGTCGATGACCTGCTACAGAAGGGTTACATCCGACCAAGCACGTCATCTTGGGGTGCACCAGTCATCTTCGTGGAGAAGAAAGACAAAACAAAGCGGATGTGCATGGATTATCATGCACTAAATGACGTCACAATCAAGAACAAGTATCCCTCGCCAAGGACTGATGACCTCTTCGATCAATTGGAGGGAGCCACCGTCTTCTCCAAGATAGACCTACGATCAGGCTGTCATTAGCTGAGGATCCAACAAGAGGATATTCCGAAGACAGCTTTCACCACTCGGTATGGGCTGTACGAGTGCACCGTTATGTCCTTCGGACTGACAAATGCACCGGCCCTCTTCATGAATCTGATGAACAAGGTGTTCATGGAGTTTCTAGACAAGTTCGTGGTGGTTTTCATCGACGACATCCTTATCTACTCGAAATCAGCAGAAGAACATGAGCAACATCTCCGGTTGGTTCTCAAGAAGCTGAGAGAGCATCAGTTGTATGCCAAGTTTAGCAAGTGTGACTTCTGGTTGAAAGAAGTACAGTTCCTCGGGCACGTTATCACTGCCTAGGGAGTTGCTATGGATCCGATGAATGTGGAGTCCGTTACCAATTGGAAACTGCCCAAGACAGTGACACAAGTGCGGAGTTTCCTTGGACTTGCGGGTTATTACCGCTGGTTTATCAAGAACTTCTCGAAGATTGCAAGACCCTTGACTCAATTGTTGAAGAAAGATGTAAAGTTTATCTGGACAGCCGAGTGCAATCACAGCTTTGAGGAACTAAAAAGGAAGTTAGTCTTGGCACTAGTCCTGATCTTGCCTGATCCCAAGAAAGACTTCCAGGTGTATTACGATGCATCTCGCCAAGGGCTAGGATGTGTGCTAATGCAAGAAGGCAGAGTGATAGCCTATGCGTCACGACAGTTGCGTCCCCATGAGGGCAACTATCCGACACACGATCTGGAATTGGCTATAGTGGTCCATTCTTTGAAGATTTGGCGGCATTACCTCATCGGTAACCTTAGCGAGATCTATACGGACCAAAGAGTCTGAAGTTTATATTCACCCAGCCTGACCTGAACCTCCATCAAAGAAGGTGGCTGGAGTTGATTAAAGATTATGATGTGGGAATACACTACCACCCAGGAAAAGCCAATGTCGTGGCAGACGCTTTGAGCAGGAAAAGTTACTGCAACACTGCTCGAGCAGAGACGTTGTGCAAGGGAGTGCAGCAGGAGTTCGAACGTCTGAATATGGGCATCGTTGACCCTGGATTTGTGGTAGTCCTAGAGACCCAGCCCACACTCTTCGATCAAGTTCGCGAGGCCCAAGCGAATGATCCAGAGATCAAAGAACTCAAGAAGAACATGAGAGTTGGAAAAGCCCAAGGATTCACGGAAGACGAAAACAGGACAGTCTGGATGGGAGAACGATTGTGCATCCTAGAAAACAAGGAACTCAAAGACTTAATCCTCCGGGAAGCTCATGAGACGCAGTACTCCATTCATCCCGAAAGCACTAAAATGTACCAAGACCTCAAGAAAAAGTTTTCGTGGGCCAGCATGAGAAGAGAAATCACGGAATTTGTGGCACTTTGTGATGTGTGTCAGCGAGTCAAAGCAAAACATCAAAGGCCTGCAGGACTTTTACAACCGCTTAGAGTCCCAGAGTGGAAGTAGGAAGAGATCAGAATGGACTTCATCACTGGTTTACCCCACACATCTTCAGGATACGACTCAATCTGGGTGATCATGGACCGGCTCACCAAGGTTGCCTATTTCATTCCGATGCATATAACGTATTTGGGCAAGAAGCTGGCAGAACTCTACATGGCCCGCTTAATGTGTTTACACAGAGTACCCAGGAGGATTGTATCAGACCGCGGTAGCCAGTTCACTTCTAAGTTCTGGCAGAAGCTGCAAGTAGAACTAGGAACCCGACTGCATTTTAGCACAGCCTACCATTCCCAAACAGACGGACAGATTGGAAGAGTCAACCAGATATTGGAGGACATGCTGAGGGCTTGTGTGCTAGATTTTGGTGGGACTTGGGATAAGAGTCTGCCCTACGCGGAGTTCCCGTATAACAACAGCTACCAAGCCAGTCTGCAAATGGCCCCATTCAAAGCTCTGTATGGCAGGAAGTGCCATACGCCCCTCTTCTGGGATCAGACAGGCGAACGCCAGGTATTCGGGACCGATGCACTCAAAGAGGCGGAAGAGAAGGTAGCCATTATCCGGGAGCAATTAAAAACAGCCCAGTCAAGACAGAAGAGTTACACCGACAACCCTCGTAGAGATCTGAGTTTTGACGAAGGAGACTATGTGTATCTTCGCATCACACCACTCCGCGAGGTACACAGGTTCCAAATCAAAGGGAAGTTAGCCCCTCGTTTCGTGGGACCCTACCAAGTGCTAGCTCGTAAAGGCGAAGTTGCATACCAGTTGAATCTCCTAGCTTCAATGGCAGGTATACACGACATGTTCCACGTGTCACAACTGAAGAAATGTCTAGGGGTACCAGCAGAATAGGCCGATCCAGAGCAGATCGAGATTCAGGAGGACCTCACCTATGTGGAAAGGCCAATTAGGATCTTGGAGATCAGTGAAAGGAACACCAAAAGCCATGTGATCAAGTTCTGCAAGGTACAGTGGAGCCACCATTTGAAGGAAGAAGCCACTTCGGAACGAGAGGATGAGTTGAAGTCCGCCCATCCGCACCTCTTCGCCAACACGTTCGAATCTCGAGGACGAGATTCCATTTAAGGGGGATAGGTTTCTCACACCCTGATTTTTTCCCCTCAAATAGGGCCACACAAAATATATTAAAGAAAAAACCTCAAGAAATTATTTAAAAGGCCAAGGAATTAATTAAAGAAGTGAAATGCGAGATAATAAACTATCATGGCTGAGAATATTTTTTCTATATTCTCCTTGCCAAAATACACTACCAGGATTTTTATGGAAATTTTTAATAAATCAAAACAATTTATCGGAATTAAAATCCTTCTAGAAATTCTCCTTTTCCTTTTTCCTTTTTCCTTCCCGCTGGGCCGCGGCCCAGTTTTGTGTCTTAGCCTACCGTAGCTCGCACACGCATACCCCTCCCCATGGGCCCACCCATCAGCCAGCGTCCGCTTGCCCGCACTATTTCCCACACTGCTCCCACTGACCGGTGGGAACAGCGTCAAATTTTGCTGTTCCCGTTTCCCCCGCACCTTAGCTTCGAGTGGAAACCGTGCGGACCGAATCCCGCCTGTTTCCCACCTTCTCCACCCCTCTCGCCCACGACGCGTTGAATCGATGCCCACTAGCCGCCTGGATGAGCCGGACTGCCCCGACGTCCTCGAGAAATTCGGCCAACTCCGGCCACGAATTCTTATAGCCAAGTACATATAAACGTTCCCGCTTGGCCCCGCTCTCACTTTCAACCCTCAGTTGCCACGCCTGCTGAGTACCCAAAAACCTCCTCCGCCCCGAGCTCCCGAAATCGCCGCTACCTTCCCGACTCCAGTCGCACGTCGCCACTGACTACAGCCATCGCCAACCAACCGCGCTCGGCCGCTCGCTAGCTTCGCCGCACCCCGCTGGGTCTGTTCCGCCAGTCGGTTTCCTTGATTCCGCCGGAACTCCATTCTATCCGCTCGCCCCTTTCGGTAACCTCTCTGCCGACAGTCGCGCCGCGGGGTTTTCCGACAACCAACTCGCGTCTTTTCCCTCCTAACACGTTCTACACCTTCGCCAGGTCCTCCTGCACCTCGTGTTAGGTTATGCGGAAGCTACGCTTAGCCAGAAAAACAAAATTTGCACCATAAACCAGAAGGAACACTGCTAGTTAATAGATCATGCGGATTACACTAGACCGCAGGTGCAGCGGAATCGACTCGATGTATCGTACGCGTCACAGCAGTGCCGCTGCAGTTCGAGGTCGTCCGTCCGCCGCTCCCTCCTCAGGCGTTCGTCCTTGTGCTCCAGACATGCAGCACCTCAGGTATCCACACTTACGGGAGGAAGCGTCACGCCTCCGGACTGCTAGTCCGCGAAGTGCAACAGGGCGCGGGCGTGGAGCAGGCGGCAGGCTGCCAAATGGGCGTGGATTAACCTAGCCCCGCGCCCCACCCCTTGTATTTATAGCATCCATAATGAAGTCCGAGTTGGAGGCCCATTATACCCTAACCGGTCTAACGGGCCAACCCAAATAGGTTATCCGTCCCCTAAAGCGTGCGAACCTATGGGTTACACTACGCATAGAATGCCCGAGTTACTCCGACTCGACCAATAGTTGACAGCGGTCTCTAGCAAGGCGTGTCAACTCCTACGCGATACGCAAAGATCAGTATCAGACGAACCACCACAAACCCACATACCTGTTATCCCCTGTGCCTCACGATAGTTGGATCAACTCGTAGCGTTAAACACTTAACCCAAGCGACGGGCCATGCATTTCTTGATCTAATCATTAGAGTGATCCAGTGATATCTCTCTCACTAGAGAGGAGCAAATTCCTTCTTGATTGTTTATTGTCTCACAGCATGTTTCCCGACAAACCCGAAAAACCACTTTAAACTACCCTTTAGGAAAGAGTAGCGTTTGATAGTCCCTGAGTAGGTCGGCAACCTAGTTTACCCGTTTCACATCTGATACATACAACCAATCCAGCGTCTTAAGGACTAACGTACATGATGTGAATAAAATAATACAATATTCTCATGTTGGGTCAGTCCAGCCCTGTCACACATGTCCCATTATTAGTTTGACATCTCCATGTCTATGACTTGTGAAACATAGTCATCAACTAAATACATGGCTGATCTAATATCATGTGTGTCCTCACACAAACTCGATCAGGGACAAACGTTAAAATAACCATTACAAGTTAAAAGAGTTCAACGAACAATTCACATAATTTGCCAACGATACAAGGTTCTTTAATGATATTCAAATGAACCCAAAATCATGGATACAAATCACAATATCATCATCTCTATGATACCTCTAGGGCAATCCCAACACCTCGTTCACGCCTTGTCGCCGCTTTTGAGCCGCCGGAACGCCGTCGCCGTCAACATCCCGAACCTCATTGCCACCAATCCTATCTGCTCTCCGCCTGTTGCCGGCACTCCTTCGGTCGCCGCACCTCCGTGACACTTGGCCACATTTCTCACCTCCCCCGCCGCTCGCCCACTGCCATCCACCGCCGCCGATGTTCACCAGCGAGCGACCATCGGGCCACGTGCGCCCGTCGCCGTGCACGGCCGGCGGGGCTCGTTCCCACTAAGATCTGACCGTTCGAGGCAATCGGGGCCGCTCGTTGTGCCTCTATCTCCCGGCACGCGACGTGGACCACGTCCACCATGCGTCGTACTCTCTGCTCCACTGACCCGGGGTCCCGCCTATCGACGCCAGTTCCCCCTGGTCCGCTAACGCAGTGAAACCTGTTAATGCCGGCAATAAATCGTTTGAAATTGTTTTTACAAGAAAATCAACAGAAGAGGACTTTTAAACTCATAACTAATTCATTCGATCTCCGATGAATTCCATGTCAAATTTCATTAAATCTAGAAAATGCCAAGAATCCCATTAAAAATACTTTTGTCC